>CALYDG010000062.1:0-125312 GCA_944474755.1 Limnoperna fortunei | reverse complement strand
AACGAGCAAACTTTAAAACGGGCGCCATTTTGAAACCGTAAGTCGGACAAAAAATTTTTTTTGCAAAAATGCTCAGGATAGTTAGCTGTATCAGTATACCAATTTTCATTGAAATTGCTCTGGCCATAACTGAGATCTGACAACGGCCGCCATTTTGTGAAACTTTAAAACGGCCGCCATTTTGAAACCGGAAGTCGGACAAAACATTTTTAAATAGTGGCACACTTAGGGTATCATAAGCTACCTGTATACCAAATTTCGTCTAAATCGGATGACGTTTAAATTTTTACATTTTTAGGGGGGTGGTGTTCGGATGGCGGCCATTTTGAAATGTCGGCCGCGTCAAATTTTTTTTTGCAAAAATGCTCGGGATAGTTAGCTGTACCAGTATACCAATTTTCATTGAAATTGCTTTGGCAATTACTGAGATCTGACAACGGCCATCATTTTGTTCAACGGCGGCCATTTTCAAAATGGCGGCCATTTTGAAAATGGCGGCCATTTTGAAAATTTCAAAAGTGGATTGCACAACTTCAGGTCACCCTTAACAAGTTCCCAAAGTTTCATTTCGATCGGTTAAAAGATGAGCGAGAAAACGAGCGGACAACATTGCGAGGGGAAAACATAAGAAATATGAAAATAATAATAATAATAATAATTAAAATTTACGTTTCCCGAAACGTTGAAGTCGCCTCCCGTTCCGCACTTTGGACCGAGTAGAGGGAACTAAAAGTCAAGAGCACAACTTCATAACATGAGCTTTCAGTTGGCCAAGTTTCATTTCGATCGGTTAAAAGATGAGCGAGAAAACGAGCAAACTTTAAAACGGTCGCCATTTTGAAACCGGAAGTCGGACAAAAAATTTCTTTGGCAAAAATGCTCAGGATAGTTAGCTGTATCAGTATACCAATTTTCATTGAAATTGCTCTGGCCATAACTGAGATCTGACAACGGCCGCCATTTTGTAAAACTTTAAAACGGCCGCCATTTTGAAACCGGAAGTCGGACAAAACATTTTTAAATAGTGGCACACTTAGGGTATCATATGCTACCTGTATACCAAATTTCGTCTAAATCGGATGACGTTTAAATTTTTACATTTTTAGGGGGTGGTGTTCGGATGGCGGCCATTTTGAAATGTCGGCCGCGTCAAATTTTTTTTTGCAAAAATGCTCGGGATAGTTAGCTGTACCAGTATACCAATTTTCATTGAAATTGCTTTGGCATTTACTGAGATCTGACAACGGCCGTCATTTTTTTCAACGGCGGCCATTTTGAAAATGGCGGCCATTTTGAAAATTTCAAAAGTGGATTGCACAACTTCAGGTCACCCTTAACATGTTCCCAAAGTTTCATTTCGATCGGTTAAAAGATGAGCGAGAAAACGAGCGGACAACATTGCGAGGGGAAAACATAAGAAATATGAAAATAATAATAATTAAGTGTCGGGCGACTTATTGTTTTTACTCCGTTTCTTATTATTATTAAGTCGCCGACCACGAAGTGTCGGGCGACTTATTGTTTTTACTCCGTTTCTTATTAAGTCGCCGACCACGAAGTGTCGGGCGACTTATTGTTTTTACTCCGTTTCTTATTAAGTCGCCGACCACGAAGTGTCGGGCGACTTATTGTTTTTACTCCGTTTCTTATTATTATTAAATCCCCGACCACGAAGTGTCGGGGATTTATTGTTTTTGCACCGTTTTATTAATATTATTCTTCTTCTTCTTCTTCTTCTTCTGGACCTAACTTTTTCCGTAGGATTTCTCGAAGACGAAAAGACATAGGTCAATGAAACTTACCAGAAAGATAGGTCACCACTAGGAAATGTTGTTTCCGATTTCGAAATTTTGAAAATGGCGGCCATCTTGGATTGGCGGCCATTTTGAATTTGAAAAAAATACAAAATTAATCATAAAAAATCACAAACAATATGGATATGAACCAAAATAGGTTTATAGGTCAATATTAAGGTCCCGGACAATATGGGACATATTCCGAAAAATCCAAGATGGCCCCCATATTCAAAATGGCCGCCAAAGTGCGAAAATTGAAAAGTTGTCCGATTTCAACGAAATTGGCATTTAGGTCAATATTGATATTACGAACAACATGGTGACATGTTCGAACAAATCAAAGATGGCCCGCCAAAGTCCAAGATGGCCGCCATATTCAAAATGGCCTCCAAAGTGCGAAAATTGAAAAGTTGTCCGATTTCAACGTAAATTGGCATTTAGGTGAATGTTGATATTACGAACAACATGGTGACATGTTTGAACAAATCCAAGATGGCCGCCAAAGTCCAAGATGGCCGCCATATTCAAAATGGCCGCCAAAGTGCGAAAATTGAAAAGTTGTCCGATTTCAACGAAAATTGGCATTTAGGTCAATATTGATATTACGAACAACATGGCGACACTTTCGAACAAATCCAAGATGGCTGTCATATTCAAAATGGCTGCCAAAGTGCGAATATTGAAAAGTTGTCTGATTTCAACAAAAATTGGTATTTAGGTCAATATTGATATTACGAACAACATGTCGAACAAATCCAAGATGGCTGCCTAAGTCCAACAAGATGGCCGCCATATTCAAAATGGGCCGCCAAAGTGCGAAAATTGAAAAGTTGTCCGAATTGTGACAAAAGTGGGCACGGGAGGGGATTTTTTTGTGACTTGCTTGCAATCACAATCAGCACTTGTTATTATTATTATTTTCATATTTCTTATGTTTTCCCCCTCGCAATGTTGTCCGCTCGTTTTCTCGCTCATCTTTTAACCGATCGAAATGAAACTTTGGGAACATGTTAAGGGTGACTTGAAGTTGTGCAATCCACTTTTGAAATTTTCAAAATGGCCGCCATTTTCAAAATGGCCGCCGTTGAAAAAAATGACGGCCGTTGTCAGATCTCAGTAATTGCCAAAGCAATTTCAATGAAAATTGGTATACTGATACAGCTAACTATCCCGAGCATTTTTGCAAAAAAAATTGATGCGGCCGACATTTCAAAGTGGCCGCCATCCGAACACCACCCCCCTAAAAATGTAAAAATTTAAACGTCATCCGATTTAAACGAAATTTGGTATACAGGTAGCTTATGATACCCTGAGTGTGCCACTATTTTCAAAATTTTTGTCCGACTTCCGGTTTCAAAATGGCGGCCGTTTTAAAGTTTTACAAAATGGCGGCCGTTGTCAGATCTCAGTTATGGCCAGAGCAATTTCAATGAAAATTGGTATACTTATACAGCTAACTATCCTGAGCATTTTAGCAAAAAAAATTTTTTGTCCGACTTCCGGTTTCAAAATGGCGGCCGTTTTAAAGTTTGCTCGTTTTCCTCGCTCATCTTTTAAGCGATCGAAATGAAACTTGGCCAACTGAAAGCTCATGTTATGAAGTTGTGCTCTTGACTTTTAGTTCCCTCTACTCGGTCAAAAGTGCGGAACGGGAGGCGACTTCAACGTTTCGGGAAACGTAAATTTTAATTATTATTATTATTATTTTCATATTTCTTATGTTTTCCCCTCGCAATGTTGTCCGCTCGTTTTCTCGCTCATCTTTTAACCGATCGAAATGAAACTTGGCCAACTGAAAGCTCATGTTATGAAGTTGTGCTCTTGACGGTCAAAAGTGCGGAACGGGAGGCGACTTCAACGTTTCGGGAAACGTAAATTTTAATTAAGTCGCCGACCACGAAATGTCGGGCGACTTATTGTTTTTACTCCGTTTCTTCTTATTATTATTATTATTATTATTTTCATATTTCTTATGTTTTCCCCCTCGCAATGTTGTCCGCTCGTTTTCCTCGCTCATCTTTTAACCGATCGAAATGAAACTTGGCCAACTGAAAGCACGTGTTATGAAGTTGTGCTCTTGACGGTCAAAAGTGCGGAACGGGAGGCGACTTCAACGTTTCGGGAAACGTAAATTTTATTATTATTATGTCTCCCAAACGAAGTTTTGGGAGACATATTGTTTTTGTCCGGTTTCTTATTATTATTCTTCTTCTTTCTTTCTTTCTTTCTTTTTTCTTTCCGTTCAATCTTGTCCGCACATTTTCTCAGAGATGCAATGTCCAATCAAGATGAAACTTTGGGAACATGTTAAGGGTGACCTGAAGTTGTGCAATCTACTTTTGAAATTTTCAAAATGGCCGCCATTTTCAAAATGGCCGCCGTTGAAAAAAATGACGGCCGTTGTCAGATCTCAGTAATTGCCAAAGCAATTTCAATGAAAATTGGTATACTGATACAGCTAACTATCCCGAGCATTTTTGCAAAAAAAAATTTGACGCGGCCGACATTTCAAAATGGCCGCCATCCGAACACCACCCCCCCTAAAAATGTAAAAATTTAAACGTCATCCGATTTAGACGAAATTTGGTATACAGGTAGCTTATGATACCCTGAGTGTGCCACTATTTAAAATTTTTTTGTCCAACTTCCGGTTTCAAAATGGCGGCCATTTTACTGCAGGAAAAAGTCAACTGTCCGATTTCAACAAAATTTGATTTCTAGGCATATTTTAATGTACTGATTTGAATGAAATACTATCCATGGGGATTATAGTGGCAATGGGGGTTCGTTTGGGAGACATTCTGTGTTGGCATCCCAACACAATCAGCACTAGTTATTATTATTCCGGTTTCTCCTTTTTCTAGATCGTGAACTTGTCCGACACGTTTCTCAGAGACGCCTTAATAGAATCAAATGAAACTTGGCATAGTTGTAGATGGGCATATGGAGGGGTGCAGTCAATTGTCAGAATTTTAATAATGGCCGCCATTTCAAAATGGCCGCCACTTGACGACACACACACAAAAATGGCAAAAATTTTCCCGTCCTCCGAATTCAACGAAATTTGGTATGGAGGCAGATGTTAGTATTTAGAGTGAAACGGTACCTTTAAATTTTTTCTCGGACTTCCGGTTTCAAAATGGCCGCCAAAAACGTGTATAATTTTCAACGTTATGCGATATCGATGACATTTAACGTGCTCCGATTGCAATGAAATGTGGTGTGGAGGTAGATTTAAGTGTCCCGAGTGGAACTCTACATTCAAAATTTTTCTCGACCGTGGTTTCCAAAATGGCGGCCAAAAACGGGTGAAATTTTAAACGTTGTCCGATTTTAATGAAATTTGATATGTAGGTTCATTTCAATGTCCTGAGTGGAACGCAATACTATCCATGGGGATTTTGGGCGACTTCTGTGTTGGCATCCCAACACATTATTTTTAATTATGGCTCCCAAACGAAAGTTTGTGAGACATATTGTTTTTGCTCCGTTTCTTATTATTAAGTCGCCGACCACGAAGTGTCGGGCGACTTATTGTTTTTACTCCGTTTCTTATTAAGTCGCCGACCACGAAGTGTCGGGCGACTTATTGTTTTTACTCCGTTTCTTATTATTATTATTAAGTCGCCGACCACGAAGTGTCGGGCGACTTATTGTTTTTACTCCGTTTCTTATTATTATGGCTCCCAAACGAAAGTTTGGGAGACATATTGTTTTTGCTCCGTTTCTTATTATTTTTTTTTTTTTTCTTCCACTTTCCGCCAGAATTTTGTCCGGATGTTTTCCAGGAGACCGTATATTGGATCCAAATGAAACTTCACACAAAAATAGGTCATGATGTGAAGTGGTGCCTTTTAGGTTTAAAATTTTTAAATTGGCGGCCATCTTGAAATGGCGGCCATTTTGAAAATGAAAAAAATCCTTAAAAATCCAAAAGTTAACGGATTTCGATGAAATTTGGAATATAAGTAGAGTATGTTATACCGCACTATATTACACACATGTTGACTTTTTATGGCGGCCATTTTGAATCCAAGATGGCCGCCAAAAATTTAAAATGCTCGTAATCGCACAAAACTTGGTTTTTAGGTAGATTGCAATGTTGCGATCAGATGTTGGTCATCAAAATTTAAATTTGAACAAGGCAGCCATCTTAAAATGGAGGCCATTTTGAAAATGAAAATAAATCATTAAAAATCCTAAAGTTACAGGATTTAGATGAAAATTGAAATATAAGTAGAGTATGTTATTCTGCACCATATGACGCACATGTTGACTTTATGGCGGCCATTTTGAATCAAAGATGGCCGCCAAAAATTCAAAATGCTCGTAATCGCACGAAACTTGGTTTTTAGGTAGAGTACCATGTTGCGATCAGATGATAGTCATCGAAATTTGAATTTGAACACGGCGGCCATCTTAAAATGACAGCCATTTTGAAAATGAAAATAAATCCTTAAAAATCCATAAGTTAACGGATTTCAATGAAAATTGGAATATAAGTAGAGTATGTTATACCGAACCAGATGACGCACATGTGGACTTTCTATGGCGGCCATTTTGAATCCAAGATGGCCGACAAAATTGAAAAATGCTCCGATTTGCACGAAACTTGGTTTCCTGGTTGATAAAGTTGCTGTGAATGGATGTCTGAACTCCAGTGTCCACGGGGGTCGTTTGGGAGCCAGTTATGATCCATAAGATCATAATCATGTTTAATTATTATTATTATTATTATTATTTTCATATTTCTTATGTTTTCCCCTCGCAATGTTGTCCGCTCGTTTTCTCGCTCATCCTTTAACCGATCGAAATGAAACTTTGGGAACATGTTAAGGGTGACCTGAAGTTGTGCAATCCACTTTTGAAATTTTCAAAATGGCCGCCATTTTCAAAATGGCCGCTGTTGAAAAAAATGATGGCCGTTGTCAGATCTCAGTAATTGCCAAAGCAATTTCAATGAAAATTGGTATACTGGTACAGCTAACTATCCCGAGCATTTTTGCAAAAAAAAATTTGACGCGGCCGACATTTCAAAATGGCCGCCATCCGAACACCACCCCCCTAAAAATGTAAAAATTTAAACGTCATCCGATTTAGACGAAATTTGGTATACAGGTAGCTTATGATACCCTAAGTGTGCCACTATTTAAAAATGTTTTGTCCGACTTCCGGTTTCAAAATGGCGGCCGTTTTAAAGTTTTACAAAATGGCGGCCGTTGTCACATCTCAGTTATGGCCATAGCAATTTCAATGAAAATTGGTATACTGATACAGCTAACTATCCTGAGCATTTTTTGCAAAAAAAAATTTTTGTCCGACTTCCGGCTTCAAAATGGCGGCCGTTTTAAAGTTTGCTCGTTTTCTCGCTCATCTTTTAACCGATCGAAATGAAACTTGGCCAACTGAAAGCTCATGTTATGAAGTTGTGCTCTTGACTTTTAGTTCCCTCTACTCGGTCAAAAGTGCGGAACGGGAGGCGACTTCAACGTTTCGGGAAACGTAAATTTTAATTATTATTATTTTCATATTTCTTATGTTTTCCCCTCGCAATTTTGTCCGCTCGTTTTCTCGCTCATCTTTTAACCGATCGAAATGAAACTTTGGGAACATGTTAAGGGTGACCTGAAGTTGTGCAATCCACTTTTGAAATTTTCAAAATGGCCGCCATTTTCAAAATGGCCGCCGTTGAAAAAAATGACGGCCGTTGTCATATCTCAGTAATTGCCAAAGCAATTTCAATGAAAATTGGTATACTGGTACAGCTAACTATCCCGAGCATTTTTGCAAAAAAAAATTTGACGCGGCCGACATTTCAAAATGGCCGCCATCCGAACACCACCCCCCTAAAAATGTAAAAATTTAAACGTCATCCGATTTAGACGAAATTTGGTATACAGGTAGCTTATGATACCCTAAGTGTGCCACTATTTAAAAATGTTTTGTCCGACTTCCGGTTTCAAAATGGCGGCCGTTTTAAAGTTTTACAAAATGGCGGCTGTTGTCAGATCTCAGTTATGGCCAGAGCTATTTCAATGAAAATTGGTATACTGATACAGCTAACTATCCTGAGCATTTTTGCAAAAAAAATTTTTTGTCCGACTTCCGGTTTCAAAATGGCGGCCGTTTTAAAGTTTGCTAGTTTTCTCGCTCATCTTTTAACCGATCGAAATGAAACTTGGCCAACTGAAAGCTCATGTTATGAAGTTGTGCTCTTGACTTTTAGTTCCCTCTACTCGGTCAAAAGTGCGGAACGGGAGGCGACTTCAACGTTTCGGGAAACGTAAATTTTAATTATTATTAAGTCGCCGACCACGAAGTGTCGGGCGACTTATTGTTTTTACTCCGTTTCTTATTATTATTATTATTATGTTTTCCTTTTTCCCCTCGCAATGTTGTCCGCTCGTTTTCTCGCTCATCTTTTAACCGATCGAAATGAAACTTTGGGAACATGTTAAGGGTGACCTGAAGTTGTGCAATCCACTTTTGAAATTTTCAAAATGGCCGCCATTTTTAAAATGGCCGCCGTTGAAAAAAATGACGGCCGTTGTCAGATCTCAGTAATTGCCAAAGCAATTTCAATGAAAATTGGTATACTTGTACAGCTAACTATCCAGAGCATTTTTGCAAAAAAAAATTTGACGCGGCCGACATTTCAAAATGGCCGCCATCCGAACACCACCCCCCTAAAAATGTAAAAATTTAAACGTCATCCGATTTAGACGAAATTTGGTATACAGGTAGCTTATGATACCCTAAGTGTGCTACTATTTAAAAATGTTTTGTCCGACTTCCGGTTTCAAAATGGCGGCTCGTTTTCTCGCTCATCTTTTAACCGATCGAAATGAAACTTGGCCAACTGAAAGCTCATGTTATGAAGTTGTGACTTTTAGTTCCCTCTACTCGGTCAAAAGTGCGGAACGGGAGGCGACTTCAACGTTTCGGGAAACGTAAATTTTAATTATTATTATTTTTCTTCTCCTTTCCGCCAAAATTTTGTCCGACCGTTTTCTCGGAGACCGTACATTGGATCATTATGAAACTTCACACAAAAATAGGTCATGACTTGAAGTGGTGCCTTCAAGTTTTAAAATTCTGAAATTGGTGGCCATCTTGAAATGGCGGCCATTTTGAAAACGAAAAAAATCCTTAAAAATCCAAAAGTTAACGGATTTCGATGAAAATTGGAATATAAGTAGAGTATGTTATACCGCACCATATGACGCACATGTTGACTTTTTTGGTGGCCATTTTGAATCCAAGATGGCCGCTAAAAATTCAAAATGCTCGGATTCGAACAAAACTTGCTTTTTAGGTAGATTACCATGTTGCGATCAGATGTTAGTCATCAAAATTTGAATTTGAACATGGCGACCATCTTAAAATGGCGGCCATTTTGAAAATGAAAATAAATCCTTAAAAGTCCAAAAGTTAACAGATTTCAATGAAAATTGGAATATAAGTAGAGTATGTTATACCGCACCATATGACGCACATGTGGACTTTCTACGGCGGCCATTTTGAATCCAAGATGGCCAACAAAATTAAAAAATACTCTGATTTGCACGAAACTTGGTTTCCTGGTAGATAAAGTTGCTGTGAGTGAATGTCTGAACTCCAGTGTCCACGGGGGGCGTTTGGGAGCCAGTTATGATCCATAAGATCATAATCATGTTTAATTATTATTATTATGGCTCCCAAACGAAAGTTTGGGAGACATATTGTTTTTGCTCCGTTTCTTATTAAGTCGCCGACCACGAAGTGTCGGGCGACTTATTGTTTTACTCCGTTTCTTATTAAGTCGCCGACCACGAAGTGTCGGGCGACTTATTGTTTTTATTCCGTTTCTTATTATTATTATTATTATGTTTTCCTTTTTCCCCTCGCAATGTTGTCCGATCGTTTTCTCGCTCATCTTTTAACCGATCGAAATGAAACTTTGGGAACATGTTAAGGGTGACCTGAAGTTGTGCAATCCACTTTTGAAATTTTCAAAATGGCCGCCATTTTTAAAATTGCCGCCGTTGAAAAAAAATGACGGCCGTTGTCAGATCTCAGTAATTGCCAAAGCAATTTCAATGAAAATTGGTATATTGGTACAGCTAACTATCCCGAGCATTTTTGCAAAAAAAAATTTGACGCGGCCGACATTTCAAAATGGCCGCCATCCGAACACCACCCCCCTAAAACTGTAAAAATTTAAACGTCATCCGATTTAAACGAAATTTGGTATACAGGTAGCTTATGATACCCTGAGTGTGCCACTATTTTCAAAATTTTTGTCCGACTTCCGGTTTTAAAATGGCGGCCATTTTAAAGTTTTACAAAATGGCGGCCGTTGTCAGATCTCAGTTATGGCCAGAGCAATTTCAATGAAAATTGGTATACTGATACAGCTAACTATCCTGAGCATTTTTGCAAAAAAAATTTTTTGTCCGACTTCCGGTTTCAAAATGGCGGCCGTTTTAATGTTTGCTCCTTTTCTCGCTCATCTTTTAACCGATCGAAATGAAATCTTGGAAACGTTGAAGTCGCCTCCCGTTCCGCACTCTTGACCGAGTAGAGGGAACTAAAAGTCAAGAGCACAACTTCATAACATGAGCTTTCAGTTGGCCAAGTTTCATTTCGATCGGTTAAAAGATGAGCGAGAAAACGAGCAAACTTTAAAACGGCCGCCATTTTGAAACCGGAAGTCGGACAAAAAATTTTTTTTGCAAAAATGCTCAGGATAGTTAGCTGTATCAGTATACCAATTTTCATTGAAATTGCTCTGGCCATAACTGAGATCTGACAACGGCCGCCATTTTGTAAAACATTAAAACGGCCGCCATTTTGAAACCGGAAGTCGGACAAAACATTTTTAAATAGTGGCACACTTAGGGTATCATAAGCTACCAGTATACCAAATTTCGTCTAAATCGGATGACGTTTAAATTTTTACATTTTTAGGGGGGTGGTGTTCGGATGGCGGCCATTTTGAAATGTCGGCCGCGTCAAATTTTTTTTCGCAAAAATGCTCGGGATAGTGAGCTGTACCAGTATACCAATTTTCATTGTAATTGCTTTGGCAATTACTGAGATCTGACAACGGCCGTCATTTTTTTCAACGGCGGCCATTTTGAAAATGGCGGCTATTTTGAAAATTTCAAAAGTGGATTGCACAACTTCAGGTCACCCTTAACATGTTCCCAAAGTTTCATTTCGATCGGTTAAAAGATGAGCGAGAAAACGAGCGGACAACATTGCGAGGGGAAAACATCAGAAATATGAAAATAATAATAATAATAACAAGTGCTGATTGTGATTGCAAGCAAGTCACACAAAAATCCCCTCCCGTGCCCACTTTTGTCACAATTCGGACAACTTTTCAATTTTCGCACTTTGGCGGCCATTTTGAATATGGCGGCCATCTTGGACTTTGGCAGCCATCTTGGATTTGTTCGACATGTTGTTCGTAATATCAATATTGACCTAAATGCCAATTTTTGTTGAAATCAGACAACTTTTCAATATTCGCACTTTAGCAGCCATTTTGAATATGACAGCCATCTTGGATTTGTTCGAAAGTGTCGCCATGTTGTTCGTAATATCAATATTGACCTAAATGCCAATTTTCGTTGAAATCGGACAACTTTTCAATTTTCGCACTTTGGCGGCCATTTTGAATATGGCGGCCATCTTGGACTTTGGCGGCCATCTTGGATTTGTTCAAACATGTCACCATGTTGTTCGTAATATCAATATTCACCTAAATGCCAATTTTCGTTGAAATCGGACAACTTTTCAATTTTCGCACTTTGGAGGCCATTTTGAATATGGCGGCCATCTTGGACTTTGGCGGCCATCTTTGATTTGTTCGAACATGTCACCATGTTGTTCGTAATATCAATATTGACCTAAATGCCAATTTTCGTTGAAATCGGACAACTTTTCAATTTTCGCACTTTGGCGGCCATTTTGAATATGGTGGCCATCTTGGATTTTTCGGAAAATGGTCCCATATTGTCCGGGACCTTAATATTGACCTATAAACCTATTTTGGTTCATATCCATATTGTTTGTGATTTTTTATGATTAATTTTGTATTTTTTTCAAATTCAAAATGGCCGCCAATCCAAGATGGCCGCCATTTTCAAAATTTCGAAATCGGAAACAACATTTCCTAGTGATGACCTATCTTTCTGGTAAGTTTCATTGACCTATGTCTTTTCGTCTTCGAGAAATCCTACGGACAAAGTTAGGTCCAGAAGAAGAAGAAGAAGAAGAAGAAGAAGAAGAATTGAATTTTCAATACCCTTTATTAAATAAAACAATAAATCACAGTATTACAAGGTATCAAAAATTCAAGTTACATAAAATATAAACCTAACAATACATTATTTTGACAAGCTACATTAACAATTTTGAATATACATATAAATTAGTTAACTTTAAACCCAAAAGTATATGAAAGTATGACACAAATTTTAAAAGACTTTGTCCTAGTGAGCAAAGTCAGTTTAAACTGATTCAAGCCAATTTAAACTTTAACAATTAATTTATTTATTACCTACCTAACATTGAACCTAAAGACACCTATAAAAGACTTTGTCATAATGATCAAAGTCAACATGGACTGGTACACGCCAGTCCATGTTTTAACTTTTAACACATCGCGGTTTACAATATATAAACAAGACAAGAAAAATAAAAATCAAAAATACAATTACCTTACCATTAAATATTCACAAAAAGCTTGTCATTAGAAATAAAACACAATACATTATTAAAACACCAAAAATCTGAAAAAGAATGAACATTATTTATAAACTTACAATAGGCAAATTCAATTGCCAACCGGGCGCGGATGCGCGACCTGAATTCCTGGAGTGGGTCTGTCTGTCCGCCTCCGGTCCTCAGGTGCTGCAGGGTCACGTAGGTGGCCATCTTCGCCTGGTTGGCAATCCATAGGTAGAGCCGTCTTGGGATCCTCTGGGTCTTCGTCCATCGGTGCGTGCTGGTACCTTCTCCCAACACGACTGCACCATCCTCCACTAAAGCAGTTTCCATCACCGTCTCAGGACAGCCGGCCGTGGATGACGTGCGGCCGGCTGGTGTATCTGGACAGCTGATCCTAGGTGGCGGTGGATCAGCTGGAATCGATCTCCTAACTGGACAGCTGTCCGATGGTGGCGTTTGGACAGCTGGAGGAGATCGATTTGCACTGACCTGAGGTGGCGTATGGTCAGTGCTTATGGTAGAAGGTCCAAATATAAAAGAGTATGTTGAACCTAGATCATTTATAATTAATTTACGCAACATATTTTTAACATGGCTTAATAAAATTTGTAAACGTGGACAGGAAACAAAAATGTGGTATAAGTCCTCCTGCAAACCACAAGAGGGACAAACATCCGACTGCTGATAACCAGATTTAAAGTAAAATTTACCGGTTGCAATAGCACCATGAAGGATTCTCCAGTTAAGGTCACCTTCATGCATGCTATGAGGATATTCATAAACATGACTATATATAACATTAAGGGGAACATTTGATTTTAAAATATTATTCCAAGGGGACAGTAACTTTTTGGTACGGGAACAATTAAAATTCTGAACAACAGATAACAAATAAATCATTTTCTTGGGACATTTATCCAGAACAACACCCTTACTTAATTCAGGTGCATTGTCAATATTTACTTTAAAAATATATTGGTGAACAAAACCAACATCAATATCATTATGTAGAAAACGGTCAATCAATACACTCCACTCCGGAGGAAAAGACGACCATAATAAATCCAGATGTTGTTGGATACAGCGTTCAGAACGAGTGCTTAAAATTCCAACAAGATCTACTGCAGTAAATTTTCTTTTTAGACTAGTATCAAAAAGATCCTTAACTTTGGTTATACCGGCAATTACAAAATTTTCAAAATAAAAAGGTTCATCAGTTTTAGGGTTAATTAATAAAGGATTAAAGAACAAAGGTTCTTCTAAAATGTCTGCAACTGAGGTATCATCTATTTTTATTCTAGATGATTCAAAATATTTCCAGGCTTTTATTAAATCTTGATAAAAGCTTGGAATGTTAGTGTATTGAAAATCCCCATCAAGTAATAACAATTGAACATCATAATTCAAATTAGAAACAGTAGACAAAAAATATTTACAAAAATAGTAACAAGGGTGAACATCTTCACCATTCATTAATGTCAAAAATCTATACATAAATTGAATTCGAAAATCCCGAATTCTAGACAAAATATGAACTAGACCCTGTCCTCCAGTACATACGGGAAGATATAACATTTCTTTGGAAACCCAATGTTTTCCTTGCCATAAAAAGTCAACAAATTTATTTTGAATGGCATTTATAATTTCATCGGGCACGGCCACGGAATTTAATCGATGCCACAATTTTGATGCGGAGAGTAAATTAATTACCAGCGTTCGTCCTCTAAGGGACAAACCACGAGCAAATGGTTTCCACCTGTCAAGTTTGACAGTAATATCCTCTTCCATCCCTTCCCAGTTTTGTTTATAAAAATCCCTATTGTTTCCCACAAAAGTACCCAAAACCTTTAAACCTTTATTATTCCACTTGAAACCAAGCGGACAATCATTTCTATTTTTCCAACTTCCCACCCACAAACCTTCTGACTTTTGTAAATTAATTTTTGAATTGGAAGATTTCTGGTATATATCTAACCAGAAAGACAACCTATCAAAATCAGTGTCCTGCGTTAACAGAGTATCCAAATCATCTGCATATGCAGATAAACAACTTTTCTTACCATCAGATAATGGAAGTTCAAGGCCTGAAAGACCATCTTTTGACCTTAATTTATGCAAAAGAGGTTCAAGGCAGATAGCATATAACTGACCTGATAAGGAACATCCTTGTCTTATACCTCTCTTAAATTGAAAAGGGGAAGATAACGAATTATTAATTTTCAGTAAACTATGTACATCTGTATAAATAGTTTTTATACAGGAAATGAAATAATCGCCAAAACCGAAAGCTTCTAATGTCTTCATCAAATAGCCATGATGAACACGATCAAAAGCTTTCTCTTGGTCAAGGGAAACAATAGCAAGGGGGATATTTTCCTGATTAGCATAACAAGTAGCATCAGAAATAAAACGAATATTGTCACTGATATGACGACCGGGTACACAATAACTTTGATCGATGTGTAATATATCGGGTAAAACGGTACGAAGTCTTAGCGAGAAAGCTCTCGTTAATATTTTATAATCACAACAGAGAAGAGACACTGGTCTCCAGTTTTTTAACAAACTACTGTCACCTTTCTTCGGAATCATCGTCAGAACGGCTCTTCTGCACGAAAGTGGAAGTCTGTTTTCTTCAATCGAAGTAACAAAAACTTCGTGCATATCTTTCCCAACGATGTTCCAAAATGTTTTGTAAAATTCACTAGGCAGTCCATCAATACCAGGAGACTTATTGTTATTCATTTTTAAAACGGCAGAGGACAATTCATTATAACTTATAACACTATCTAATGTTTGTTTTTGTGTTGCATTTAATGTAGGAAGGTCTTTCAAAATCTCATTTTGACAACCTTCATCTACAGGATCGGGGCTATACAAGTCTATGTAAAAATTTCGGGCTAGGGCTTTTATTTCCTGATCAGAATCAGTTATACTGCCATCAGGCAGGGTTAAATGGGATAATAATTTTTTTGTACCACGTTTCTTTTCAAGGTCAAAGAAATATTTTGTTGGTTTATCTGAATCATTAACATATTTGAATCTTGAACGAACCCAAGCACCACGGGCCTGGATTCGTTCAAGTTCAGATAACTGATTTTGCTTCTCAATTAAAATGGCATTGAGATCAGGGTTTGTTGTAATATTTGATTTTAATAATTCAATATCGGATTGTAAAACATTAAATTTACGTTTAAAATCATAATTCTTTTTAATGGAAAATTCTTGCGAAAGTTCCTTTATTTTGTATTTTCCACGATCCCACCAATCTTGGATACACTTAAACTCAGATTTCTGTAATTGCCAGGAAAGCCAAAAGTTATTTATCATATCAACATACAATTTATCATCTAAAAGAGATGTATTTAAACACCAGTAAGCACTCTTGTGTTTACTTGGTATTTCTTTAAAATAAACACGAACGTAATCATGATCAGAATATGAACATGGTTTTATTTCTGAGGATCGAATAAACTGACTATAATGTTTAGGTATATAAATTCGATCGAGTCTTGCGGCGACACCGTCATTTCTCGACCAGGAATAAGTTCTATCGTACGGGTGAATATTGCGAAACGTATCAATAAATTTGAAACGTTTAACAATAGATTTAAATTCATTACAAGAATGGGGGTGGGGTTCAATATCTCCTGTCCGATCGAGGGAAGGATTAGTAGTACAATTAAAATCACCTCCAAGAAATATTGGAATGGACGAATCAAGTTGATTCAAATGGTGTTTTAAATATTTCAAAAAGTCTAGTTTTTCTTTGGGACAGGTGGGGGAATAAACATTCAACAAATATACAGTTTGTTCCTGTAGTTTGATAGTTACATGTAAAATGCGACCGGGTAATATAACTTTATGATCTAGAATAGTATATTCTAAATTATTTGAAAAACATATCGCTAATCCAGCAGAAATAGTCGAGAGATGAGAGAACACAATTTCTCCTCTCCATATCATTTTCCATATACCTTCATCAGAAGGAATGGTATGGGTATCTTGAAGAAACACTATATCTGCATTTAATTTAGATTTCAAAGAATCTAATATAAAATATCTTTTAAAAGAGTCACGACAACCTTGAGTGTTCAGTGAAACTAACGAAAAACCGGACATTACAATTGTAGTGAAAACACAGAATAAAAATGCATAACTAATAGCAAAATACATATTGATTTCGGAATAATTGTCGTCTAAGCATGAGTTTTCACATATGCCTTAACCTTCTTAATCAACTTATTGAGACGAGCTTTTAACTGTGATGATGACTCAGGGTTTCTACGAAGGTCTATAAAATCTTGACAGAGTTGCTTCAGGTTGGAGGTGTATTCTAAGCATTTTTCAATTGGTTTTTTGTTACTTTTCAGTTCGGAAAGAAGTTGATCCAATTCATCAGTGGACAACTTTTGTTCATGATCCACTACAATTTGGGACATGTTTTGCTCCGATAAATCGGAGGATATAGACTCAATGTCTACATCCTCCTCCTCATTGGTACTAAGTATTATATGGGATGGGGGAGGTAAATCCCATATACTTATATCATCTGGAGCAGATACAGCTTCAGTTGTGGGGGATTTTACACTAATAACAGAATCACTGTTTTCTGCTTTTCGTTTAAGTGCAGACTTGGTTGGCAAAACATCAATCTGCACTTTATCATTAGGTGTGTGGATGTCTACGATAACAGCGGTAACATTAGTGGCGGTGTTACAAACAATTGAATTAAGATTGGCTGGGCTGTTACATGCAGAGTCATGGACTCCAGAGTCCAAGGTAACGGACTGCCCCACTGTCCCGATTGGCGAAACTGATACAGCCGTAAATTGGACGCTAGAGTCCGAGGCAACAGACTGATCTACCGTTCTAGTTGATGGTATACGTTCAGCTGTTAATGGGGTTGTATTTACTTCTGAAATTTTGTTCTCGACTCTAGGTCTGTTTTCGGGACATCGACTTTGTATATGTCCAGTCTGTTTGCATTTAAAGCAAACTACATCATCATTTAAAAAAATTCTATAATTTTGCCTTTGATAATACATATCAAAGTATTCCGGTATTATAACATTGGGGTGCAAAACAAGGGACACTTGTCTTCTGAATGACTTTACATGTTTCAATGTTGGGATTTTAATGCCTAGTGCAATAGGTTTTATTTCTGAAATAATGCGTCCATAACGCATCAACTCATCTTCGAGTAAATCATTAGGAATAAAAGGGGGGCAATTGGACAAGGTAACTTTTTTAGGGATTTTAACTAAACACTGCACTTCAATGAATTCGTCCCCTATGCTAAGGCCACTTGAACACAAATGTTCGACATCGTCAAGGTTAGATAAAAATATAACGACTCCAGATCTCATACGAGAGGCAGCCACTATATTCTCTGGATTTACCACATCAGCAACAGCAACAACATACTGTTCTATTGATATAGACTGTATATTTGTTAACTTGACACCATGTTTCCTTGAAACAAAACCAAACGGTTTATGCCCAAATGATGGCATGTCATCGCTCTGTTCAGATCCTACACTTTCTTGAACAGACTCTACATTATTTCCGGTTGACAAAGGTGAACTTTTTAGTCTTGAACTTTCTCCACGCGAATTAACAACATTACTACCATTAGCCTGGGGCACGGATTTTACACCTACCTTGGTTGGCATTGTTCTCTTAATTAAATTAAGATCTCTATTGTCCGTAGTACTTGACAAAGAATTGCCCGAGGCAACTACAGTCGACAACTGAGTAGATTTACCTACGACCACACTGGAAAACGAAGGCGACGCCATCTTTAAACCAAAAATTAAACCAATAAACAAAAACACAATCCACCAAAAATCTCGGCAATCCGAGAATAAATAATGAAAACAACCCCACAAAATGAAAGAGCTTCTTCTTCTGAACACAACAATATAAATTTTGACGAACCACAATACAAAATAACCAATAAATAAATGCTTTGAGCGGAGCTCCGAAAAACACGTCCTATCCCTTCAAGAAGAAGAAGAATTGAATTTTCAATACCCTTTATTAATTAAAACATTATATCACAGTTGTACAAGGTATCAAAAATTCAAGTAGCGTAAAATATAATCCTAACAAATACATTATTATGACAAGCTATTTAACAATTTACAAAATACATATGAATATATCAACTTTAAATCCAAAACTACATAAAATGCGACATAAAATAATTAAAGACTTTGTCCAAACGATCAAAGTCGGTTAAACTGAAACAAGTCAGCTTAAACCTTAACGTTTACCTTTATAACTTACCTACAGTTTAAAATTAAAGAAACCTATAAAAGACTTTGTCATAATGATCAAAGTCAACATGGACTGGTACACGCCAGTCCATGTTTTGACCTTTAACTCATCGCGGTTTACAATATATATAAGCAGGAAAAAATAAATACATATACATATACAATCAACTTACCATTAAATATTTACAAAAAGCTTGTCATTTGAAATGAAACACAATACATTATCAAAACACCAAAAATCTGAAAAGAAATCAACATTATTAACAAACTTACAATAGGCAAATTCGATTGCCAACCGGGCGCGGATGCGCGACCTGAGTTCCACGAGTGGGTCCGTCTGTCCTCCTCCGGTCCTCAGGTGCTGCAAGGTGACGTAGATGGCCATCTTCGCCTGGGTGGCAATCCATTGGTACAGTCGTGTTGGGGTCCTGTACCGCTTGGTCCATCGTTGCGTGTTGGTACATTCTCCCAACACGACTGTTCCGTTCTCCATCATCAATGGTTGTCTGGTCGTCTCTGGACAGCCGACCCTGAAAGATGGGTGGTCGGCTGGCACTGGATTCTCTGGACAGCTGATCGCGGGTGGCGTTGGATCTGCTGGAATGGATCTCCTAACTGGACAGCTGTCCAATGTTGACGTTTGGACAGCTGGAGGAGATCGATATGCACTGACCTGAGGTGGCGTATGGTCAGTGCTGGAAAAAGTCGAAGGTCCAAATATAAACGAATTTACTGAACCTACATCATTTTTCATTAATTTGCACCAAATATTTTTAACAAAATTAAATAAAAATTTAATACGAGGACAGGAAATAAAAATATGATGTATGTCCTCTTGTACACCACAAGAGGGACACTCATCAGAACGCTGATACCCAGCTTTATAATAAAATTTTCCAGTTGAAACAGCACCATGAAGTATTTTCCAGTTAAGGTCACCTTCATGCATGCTATGAGGATATTCATAAACATGACTATATATAACATTAGGGGGAACATTTAATTGTAAAATATTATTCCAAGGGGACAGTAACGTTTTACTATGAGAACTATTAAAATTTTGAATAACAGATAACAAATAAATCATTTTCTTGGGACATTTATCAAGAACAACGCCCTTACTTGATTCAGGAGCATTGTCAATATCTAATTTAAAAATGTATTGGTGAACAACACCAATATCAATATCATTATTTAAAAAACGGTCAATCAATATACTCCACTGCGGAGGAAAAGACGACCATAGTAAATCCAGATGTTGTTGGATACAGCGTTCAGAACGAATGCTTAATATGCCAACAAGATCTTCTGCAGTAAATTTTCTTTCCAAACTAGTATCGAAAAGATCTTTAACTTTGGTCATACCGGCAATTACAAAATTTTCAAAATAAAAAGGTTCATCAGTTTTGGGGTTAATTAATGAAGGATTAAAGAACAAAGGTTCTTCTAAAATGTCTGCAACTGAGGTATCATCTATTTTAATTCTAGACGATTCAAAATTCTTCCAGGCTTTAATTAAATCTTGATAAAAGCTTGGAATGTGAGTGTATTGAAAATCCCCATCAAGTAATAACAACTGAACATCATAATTCAAATTAGAAACAGTAGACAAAAAATATTTACAAAAATAGTAACAAGGATGAACATCTTCACCACTCATTAATGTCAAAAATCTGTACATAAATTGAATTCGAAAATCACGAATTCTAGACAAAATATGAACTAAACCCTGTCCTCCAGTACATACAGGAAGATATAACATTTCTTTCGAAACCCAATGTTTTCCTTGCCATAGAAAATCTACAAATTTCTTTTGAATGGCACTAATAATTTCATCGGGCACGGCCACGGAATTTAATCGATGCCATAATTTTGACGCGGAAAGTAAATTGATAACAAGTGTTCGTCCTCTGAGTGACAAACCGCGAGCAAAAGGCTTCCACCTGTCAAGTTTGACAGTAATATCCTCCTCCATCCCTTCCCAATTTTGTTTATAGAAATCCTTATTGTTTCCAACAAAAGTACCCAAAACCTTTAAACCTTTATTATTCCACTTGAGACCAAGTGGACAATCATTTCTATTTTTCCAACTTCCCACCCACAAACCCTCTGACTTTTGTAAATTAATTTTTGAATTGGAAGCTTTCTGGTATATATCTAACCAGAAAGACAACCTATCAAAATCAGAGTCTTGCGTTAATAGAGTATCCAGATCATCTGCATAAGCAGATAAACAACTTTTCTTGCCATCAGATAATGGAAGTTCAAGACCTAATAAGCCGTCTTTTGACCTTAATTTATGTAAAAGAGGATCAAGGCAAATAGCGTATAGCTGACCTGACAAGGAACATCCTTGTCGTATACCTCTTTTAAATTCAAAAGGAGACGATAACGAGTTATTAATTTTTAATAAACTATGTACATCTGTATAAATAGTTTTTATACAGGATATAAAATAATCGCCAAAACCAAAGGCTTCTAATGTCTTCATCAAATAGCCATGATGAACACGATCAAAAGCCTTTTCTTGGTCAAGGGAAACAATAGCAAGGGGGATATTTTCCTGATTAGCATAACACGTAGCATCAGAAATTAAACGAATATTGTCACTGATATGACGACCGGGAACACAATAACTTTGATCGATATATAGTATATCAGGTAGAACGGTTCGAAGTCTAAGTGAGAAAGCCCTAGTTAATATTTTATAGTCGCAGCAGAGAAGAGACACTGGTCTCCAGTTTTTCAACAAACTACTGTCACCTTTCTTTGGAATCATCGTCAGGACAGCTCTTCTGCACGAAAGTGGAAGTCTGTTTTCTTCAATAGAAGTAACAAAAACTTCGTGCATATCCTTCCCAACGATGTTCCAAAAGGTTTTGTAAAACTCACTAGGCAGCCCATCTATACCAGGGGACTTATTATTATTCATTTTTAAAACGGCAGAGGACAATTCATCATAACTTATAACACTATCTAATGTTTGCTTTTGAGTTTTACTTATTGTAGGAAGGTCTTTCAAAATTTCATTTTGACAACCTTCATCTACAGGATCGGGGCTATACAATTCGGAGTAGAAATTTCTGGCAAGGGTTTTTATTTCCTGATCTGAATCAGTTATACTGCCATCAGGCAAGGTCAAATGTGATAATAATTTCCTTGTACCACGTTTCTTTTCAAGATCAAAAAAATATTTCGTAGGTTTATCTGCATCATTTACATATTTGAATCTTGAACGTACCCAAGCACCACGGGCCTGGATACGTTCAAGTTCTGACAACTGATGTTGTTTCTCAATTAAAATGGTATTGAGACCAGGGTTTGTGGCAATATTTGATTTTAATAATTGAATATCACACTGCAAACTATCAAATTTACATTTAAAATCATAATTCTTTTTAATGGAAAATTCTTGCGAAAGTTCCTTTATTTTATATTTTCCACGATCCCACCAATCTTGGATACACTTGAACTCTGATTTCTGTAATCGCCAGGAAAGCCAAAAGTTATTTATCATGTCGATATACGATTTATCCTCTAAAAGTGATGTATTAAGACACCAGTAAGCACTCTTGTGTTTGCTTTGTATTTCTTTAAAGTAAACACGAACGTAATCATGATCAGAATATGAACACTGTTTTATTTCTGAGGATCGAATAAACTGACTGTAATGTTTAGATATATAAATCCGATCGAGTCTTGCGGCGACACCGTCATTTCTCGACCAGGAATAAGTTCTATCATACGGATGAATATTGCGAAACGTATCAATAAATTTGAAACGTTTTGCTATATTTTTAAATTCGTTACAAGAATGGGGGTGGGGTTCAATATCTCCTGTCCGATCTAGGGAAGGATTAGTAGTACAATTAAAATCACCTCCAAGAAATATTGGATAGGAAGAATCAAGTTGATTCAAATGATGTTTTAAGTGTTTCAAAAATTCTAGTTTTTCTTTGGGACAGGTGGGGGAATAGACATTCAACAAATATACAGTTTGCTCCTGTAATTTGATAGTTGCATGTAAAATGCGACCGGGTAAGATAACTTTATGATCTAGAATAGTATATTCTAAATTATTTGAAAAACATATCGCTAATCCAGCAGAAATAGTTGACAGATGAGAAAAAACTATTTCTCCTCTCCATACCATTTTCCATATACCTTCATCAGAAGGAATGGTATGAGTATCTTGGAGAAAAACTATGTCTGCATTTAATTTAGATTTCAAAGAATCTAAAATAAAATATCTTTTAAAGGAATCACGACAACCTTGAGTGTTCAGTGAAACTAATGAAAAACCAGACATTACCATTGTAGTGAGAATACATAGGAATAAAACATAATTAAGAGGCAATATCATCTTGTCTTAGATTTAATATATTTCTAAGCATGTGTTTTAATATATGCCTTTAACTTCTTTATTAATTTGTTTAGACGCGCTTTCAACTGAGAAGACGATTCGGGATTTCTTCTGCGGTCAATAAAGTCTTGACAGAGTTGGCGTAAGTTGGTTGTATACTCCAAACACTTCTCAACAGGTTTTTTATTGCTCTTGAGTTCTGAAAGTAGTCTGTCCAGCTCGTCGATGGATAATTTTTGCTCGGTATCCACGACGATTTGGGACAAGTTTTGTTCGGATAGATCAGAGGATATAGACTCAATGTCCACATCCCCGTCTTCGTTTGTGTTTACAATAATATTGGATGGTGGGGGTAAATCCCATATACTGATATCATCTTGAGCAGATGAAACAAGGATTTTATCGGCTGTGGGTGCTTTGACACAAATTAGTGAATCACTGTTTTCTGCTTTACGTTTAATTGCAGATTTAGGCGTCATTAGATCTTGTGCTTTTTCAGCAGGAGCGTGAAAATCTACAATTACAGTGGAAACAGTTAATTCCGCTGCTTGTTTATGAGTAGTAGCATTGCTTTGGGTATCGACAGCATCGTCCCGATTCCCAGAGGTATTTACAACAGAGTCCGATGCAACAGACTGCTCGGCAGTCCCAGTTGGGGGTACACGTTCCGCTGTATATGGAACATGTGTGTTTGGTTCTGATGTTTTATTATTAGTTTTAGGTTTGTTCTCTGGGCATCTGCTTTGAATGTGTCCAATTTGTTTACACTTAAAACAAACCACATCATCATTTAAAAAGATTCTGTAATTTTGTCTTTGATAATGCATATCAAAGTATTCTGGTAAACATTGGTTGGAGTGGGGGAAACTTGACGCCTAAAAGACTTTACATGTTTCAGGGTTGGAATCTTTATGCCTAGCGGAATGGGTTTGATGTCTGAAATGATGCGCCCATAGCGCATCAATTCATCTTCTAATAAATCATTAGGGATAAAGGGGGGACAATTTGACAGAGTAATCTTTTTGGGAATTTTAACAAGACATTGAACTTCAATGAATTCGTCCCCGATGCTAAGGCCATCTGAACACAGTAGCTCGACATCGTCAAGGTTCGATAAAAATATAACGACCCCAGATCTCATTCGGGATGCAGCCACTATATTTTCTGGATTGACCACATTAGCAACAGCTACAACATATTGTTCGATTGATATGGACTGTATATTTCGTAACCTGACACCATGTTTCCTTGAAACAAAGCCGAACGGCTTATGACCGAATGATGGCATATCATCATGTTCAAATCTTGAACTTTCACCTTCAGTGGGTATAATATTTTCAGTTGATAAATCTGAACTTTTCGCTCTTGAACTTTCTCGGTTTAATTGCGACTTCACAACATTATCACCATTAGCCTGGGGCAAGGATTTAACACCTACCTTGGACGACATTGTTCGTTTAATTAAATTAAGGTCCCTATTGTCCTTCTCACATAACATAGTATTGCCTGAGGCAACAACAGACGACAACTGAGTACTTTTACCATTAACCACAACACTTGAAAATGAAGGCGACGCCATCTTTAAACCAAATCAAACCAATAAACAAAAATCCAATCCACCAAAAATCTCGGCAATCCGAGAATAAATAACGAAATAAACCCCACAAAATGAAAGAACTTCTTCTTCCAAACACAACAATACAAAAATTTACGAAGTACAATACAAAATAACCAAGAAATAAATGCTTTGAGCGGAGCTCCGAAAAACACGTCCTATCCCTTCAAGAAGAAGAAGAAGAAGAAGAAGAAGAATAATAATAAGAAACGGTGCAAAAACAATAAATCCCCGACACTTCGTGGTCGGGGATTTAATAATAATAATAAGAAACGGAGTAAAAACAATAAGTCGCCCGACACTTCGTGGTCGGCGACTTAATAAGAAGAAGAAACGGAGTAAAAACAATAAGTCGCCCGACACTTCGTGGTCGGCGACTTAATTATTAAGTCTCCCAAACGAAGTTTGGAGACTTATTGTTTTTACTCTGTTTCTTATTATTATTATTATTCTTCTTCTGGTTTTTCCGTAGAGATTTCCGACACTTTTCTCAGAAACCGTAAATGGGATCAATTTGAAACTTGGTAGGATGTTAGACCCTATTGGCTAGATGTGCAATCATCTTTCGGAATTTCCAAGATGGCCGCCACTTTCAAAATGGCCGCCATTTAAGTTTTCCCGCCAAAATGCAGTTCCCGGAGAACCGCCAGATGGATTTCGATGAAACTTGGTATGTAGGTTCAGCATAGTGGTCTTGATTTATTTTTGGCAAAAAATCGCGCGCGAACCGGCCGCCATTTTCAAAATGGCCGCCGAATCGCCAAAAATTCAAGTTTGTCGGATTTCAACGAAAATGGGTTTTAACAGTAAATTTGGTATGCCGAGTCGAATGGTCAACTCAGAATTTTTATACGACGCGCCATTTTTTGTAAAATGGCCGCCAAAGTTGCCAAATGGGCAAAAATTCAACATTGTCATAATTCAACGAAAATAGGTTCTAAAAGTAAATTTGGTATGCCGAGTTCAACGGTACACTCAGATTTTTTATACGACCCGCCATTTTTTTTAAAATGGCCACCAAAGTCGCCAAATCGGCAAAAATTCAACATTGTCGGAACTCAATGAAAATTGGTTCCTAAAGTAAATTTAGTATGTCGAGTTCAATGGTCAACTCAGAATTTTTATATGACGCGCTATTTTTTGTACAGGACTATCAGTAACTTCGTTTGGGAGACTTCACGTTTCGCGAAACGTAAATTTTAATTATTATTATTATTCTTTTCCACACATTTTTCTTAATCGTCAACTTGTCCGACACATTTTTTGAAAACGCTTTGACCAATCAAGATAAAACCTGCTGAGGTGGGTGGAGGGTCACTCAGAGGTGTGCCATCCACTTTTGAAATTTTCAAAATGGCCGCCATTTTCAAAATGGCCGCCATTTTCAAAATGGCCGCCATTTTCAAAATGGCCGCCATTAAAGATTTTTGGCGACCTCTCAGATCTCGGAGATGGGTAGATGGATTTTAATAAAAATTGGTACACTGGTAGAGTTAACCATCCTGAGCAGTGTGGCGAAAAAAAATTTGATGCGAATGCCGCCATTTTATCACACCCGCCCCCCAAAATGTCAACTTTGTCCGATTTCAACGAAATTTGATTTCTAGACGTATTTTGATGTACTGTCAAGATAAAACCTGCTGACGTGGGTGGAGGGTCACTCAGAGGTGTGCCATCCACTTTTGAAATTTTCAAAATGGCCGCCATTTTCAAAATGGCCGCCATTAAAAATTTTTGGCCCCCTCTCAGATCTCGGAGATGGGTGGATGGATTTTAATGAAAATTGGTACACTGGTAGAGTTAACCATCCTGAGCATTGTGGCGAAAACAAATTTGATGCGAAAGCCGCCATTTTAAAATGGCCGCCGTTTTAAAACACCCGCCCCCCGAAAACGTTAACTTTGTCCGATTTCAACGAAATTTGATTTCTAGACGTATTTTGATGTACAGCTGTTCTGATTTGCATGGAATACTATCCATGGGGATTTGGGCGACTTCTGTGTTGGCATCCCAACACAATCATGTTTAATTATTATTAAGTCGCCGACCACGAAGTGTCGGGCGACTTATTGTTTTTAATCCGTTTCTTATTATTAAGTCGCCGACCACGAAGTGTCGGGCGACTTATTGTTTTTACTCCGTTTCTTATTATTATTAAGTCGCCGACCACGAAGTGTCGGGCGACTTATTGTTTTTACTCCGTTTCTTATTATTATTATTATTATTATTTTTAAGTCGCCGACCACGAAGTGTCGGCCGACTTATTGTTTTTACTCCGTTTCTTATTATTATTATTATTATTATTATTATTATTATTTTCATATTTCTTATGTTTTCCTTTTTCCCCTCGCAATGTTGTCCGCTCGTTTTCTCGCTCATCTTTTAACCGATCGAAATGAAACTTGGCCAACTGAAAGCTCATGTTATAAAGTTGTGCTCTTGACTTTTAGTTCCCTCTACTCGGTCAAAAGTGCGGAACGGGAGGCGACTTCAACGTTTCGGGAAACGTAAATTTTAATCATATTTCTTATGTTTTCCTTTTTCCCCTCGCAATGTTGTCCGCTCGTTTTCTCGCTCATCTTTTAACCGATCGAAATGAAACTTGGCCAACTGAAAGCTCATGTTATGAAGTTGTGCTCTACTCGGTCAAAAGTGCGGAACGGGAGGCGACTTCAACGTTTCGTGAAACGTAAATTTTAATTATTAAGTCGCCGACCACGAAGTGTCGGGCGACTTATTGTTTTTACTCCGTTTCTTATTATTATGGCTCCCAAACGAAAGTTTGGGAGACATATTGTTTTTGCTCCGTTTCTTATTATTATTATTTTTTTTTTCTTCCACTTTCCGCCTGAATTTTGTCCGGCTGTTTTCTCAAAGACCGTACATTGGATCCAAATGAAACTTCACACAAAAATAGGTCATGGTATGAAGTTGTGCCTTTCAGGTTTAAAATTTTTAAATTGGCGGCCATCTTGAAATGGCGGCCATTTTGAAAATGAAAAAAATCCTTAAAAATCCAAAAGTTAACGGATTTTAACGGAAATTGGAATATAAGTAGAGTATGTTATACCGCACCGTATGATGCACATGTTGACGTTTTATGCAGGCCATTTTGAATCCAAGATGGCCGCCAAAAATTCAAATTCGTCGGAATCGCACGAAACTTGGTTTTTAGGTAGATTTCTATGTTGCGATCAGATGTTAGTCATCAAAATTTGAATTTGATCATGGCGGCCATCTTAAAATGGCGGCCATTTTGAAAATGATAATAAATACTTAAAAATCCAAAAGTTAACGGATTTTGATGAAAATTGGAATATAAGTAGGGTATGTTATACCGCACCATATGCCCCACATGTCGACCTTTTTGGTGGCCATTTTGAATCCAAGATGGCCACCAAAAATGCAAAATGCTCGGAATCACACGAAACTTGGTTTTGAGATAGATTACCATGTTTCGATCAGATGTGAGTCATCAAAATATGAATTTAGTCATGGCGGCCATCTTAAAATGGTGGCCGTTTTTAAAATGAAAATAAATCCTTAAAAGTCCAAAAGTTAATGGATTTCGCTGAAAATTGGAATATAAGTAGAGTATGTTATACCGCACCATATGACACACATGTCGACTTCTTATGGCAGCCATTTTGAATCCAAGATGGCCGACAAAAGTGGAAAATGCTCCGATTTGCACGAAACTTGGTTTCCTGGTAGATAAAGTTGCTGTGAATGAATGTCTGAACTCCAGTGTCCACGGCGGTCGTTTGGGAGCCAGTTATGATCCATAAGATCATAATCATGTTTAATTATTATTATTATTAAGTCGCCGACCACGAAGTGTCGGGCGACTTATTGTTTTTACTCCGTTTCTTATTATTATTATTATTTTCATATTTCTTATGTTTTCCCCTCGCAATGTTGTCCGCTCGTTTTCTCGCTCATCTTTGAACCGATCGAAATGAAACTTTGGGAACATGTTAAGGGTGACCTGAAGTTGTGCAATGCACTTTTGAAATTTTCAAAATGGCCGCCATTTTTAAAATGGCCGCCGTTGAAAAAAATGACGGCCGTTGTCAGATCTCAGTAATTGCCAAAGCAATTTCAATGAAAATTGGTATACTGGTACAGCTAACTATCCCGAGCATTTTTGCAAAAAAAAATTTGACGCGGCCGACATTTCAAAATGGCCGCCATCCGAACACCACCCCCCTAAAAATGTAAAAATTTAAACGTCATCCGATTTAGACGAAATTTGGTATACAAGTAGTTTATAATACCCTAAGTGTGCCACTATTTAAAAATGTTTTGTCCGACTTCCGGTTTCAAAATGGCGGCCGTTTTAAAGTTTTACAAAATGGCGGCCGTTGTCAGATCTCAGTTATGGCCAGAGCAATTTCAATGAAAATTGGTATACTGATACAGCTAACTATCCTGAGCATTTTTGCAAAAAAAATTTGTTGTCCGACTTCCGGTTTCAAAATGGCGGCCGTTTTAAAGTTTGCTCGTTTTCTCGCTCATCTTTTAACCGATCGAAATGAAACTTGGCCAACTGAAAGCTCATGTTATGAAGTTGTGCTCTTGACTTTTAGTTCCCTCTACTCGGTCAAAAGTGCGGAACGGGAGGCGACTTCAACGTTTCGGGAAACGTAAATTTTAATTATTATTATTATTTTCATATTTCTTATGTTTTTCCCTCGCAATGTTGTCCGCTCGTTTTCTCGCTCATCTTTTAATCGATCGAAATGAAACTTTGGGAACATGTTAAGGGTGACCTGAAGTTGTGCAATCCACTTTTGAAATTTTCAAAATGGCCGCCATTTTCAAAATGGCCGCCGTTGAAAAAAATGACGGCCGTTGTCAGATCTCAGTAATTGCCAAAGCAATTTCAATGAAAATTGGTATACTGGTACAGCTAACTATCCCGAGCATTTTTGAAAAAAAACATTTGACGCGGCCGACATTTCAAAATGGCCGCCATCCGAACACCACCCCCCTAAAAATGTAAAAATTTAAACGTCATCCGATTTACACGAAATTTGGTATACAGGTAGCTTATGATACCCTGAGTGTGCCACTATTTTCAAAATTTTTGTCCAACTTCCGGTTTCAAAATGGCGGCCGTTTTAAAGTTTTACAAAATGGCGGCCGTTGTCAGATCTCAGTTATGGCCAGAGCAATTTCAATGAAAATTGGTATACTGATACAGCTAACTATCCTGAGCATTTTTGCAAAAAAAAATTTTTGTCCGACTTCCGGTTTCAAAATGGCGGCCGTTTTAACGTTTGCTCGTTTTCTCGCTCATCCTTTAACCGATCGAAATGAAACTTGGCCAACTGAAAGCTCATGTTATGAAGTTGTGCTCTTGACTTTTAGTTCCCTCTACTCGGTCAAAAGTGCGGAACGGGAGGCGACTTCAACGTTTCGGGAAACGTAAATTTTAATTATTATTATTTTTAAGTCGCCGACCACGAAGTGTCGGGCGACTTATTGTTTTTACTCCGTTTCTTATTATTATTATTATTATTATTATTATTTTCATATTTCTTATGTTTTCCCCTCGCAATGTTGTCCGCTCGTTTTCTCGCTCATCTTTTAACCGATCGAAATGAAACTTTGGGAACATGTTAAGGGTGACCTGAAGTTGTGCAATCCACTTTTGAAATTTTCAAAATGGTCGCCATTTTCAAAATGGTCGCCATTTTCAAAATGGCCGCCGTTGAAAAAAATGACGGCCGTTGTCAGATCTCAGTAATTGCCAAAGCAATTTCAATGAAAATTGGTATACTGGTACAGCTAACTATCCCGAGCATTTTTGCAAAAAAAAATTTGACGCGGCCGACATTTCAAAATGGCCGCCATCCGAACACCACCCCCTAAAAATGTAAAAATTTAAACGTCATCCGATTTAGACGAAATTTGGTATACAGGTAGCTTATGATACCCTAAGTGTGCCACTATTTAAAAATGTTTTGTCCGACTTCCGGTTTCAAAATGGCGGCCGTTTTAAAGTTTTACAAAATGGCGGCCGTTGTCAGATCTCAGTTATGGCCAGAGCAATTTCAATGAAAATTGGTATACTGATACAGCTAACTATCCTGAGCATTTTTGCAAAAAAAAATTGTTTGTCCGACTTCCGGTTTCAAAATGGCGGCCGTTTTAAAGTTTGCTCGTTTTCTCGCTCATCTTTTAACCGATCGAAATGAAACTTGGCCAACTGAAAGCTCATGTTATGAAGTTGTGCTCTTGACTTTTAGTTCCCTCTACTCGGTCAAAAGTGCGGAACGGGAGGCGACTTCAACGTTTCGGGAAACGTAAATTTTAATCATATTTCTAATGTTTTCCTTTTTCCCCTCGCAATGTTGTCCGGTCGTTTTCTCGCTCATCTTTTAACCGATCGAAATGAAACTTTGGGAACATAATAAGGGTGACCTGAAGTTGTGCAATCCACTTTTGAAATTTTCAAAATGGCCGCTATTTTCAAAATGGCCGCCGTTGAAAAAAAATGACGGCCGTTGTCAGATCTCAGTAATTGCCAAAGCAATTTTAATGAAAATTGGTATACTGATACAGCTCCCAATCCCGAGCATTTTTGCAAAAAAAAATTTGACGCGGCCGACATTTCAAAATGGCCGCCATCCGAACACCACCCCCCTAAAACTGTAAAAATTTAAACGTCATCCGATTTAAACGAAATTTGGTATACAGGTAACTTATGATACCCTGAGTGTGCCACTATTTTCAAAATTTTTGTCCGACTTCCGGTTTCAAAATGGCGGTCGTTTTAAAGTTTTACAAAATGGCGGCCGTTGTCAGATCTCAGTTATGGCCAGAGCAATTTCAATGAAAATTGGTATACTGATACAGCTAACTATCCTGAGCATTTTTGCAAAAAAAATTTTTTGTCCGACTTCCGGTTTCAAAATGGCGGCCGTTTTAAAGTTTGCTCGTTTTCTCGCTCATCTTTTAACCGATCGAAATGAAACTTGGCCAACTGAAAGCTCATGTTATGAAGTTGTGCTTTTGAATTTTAGTTCCCTCTACTCGGTCAAAAGTGCGGAACGGGAGGCGACTTCAACGTTTCGGGAAACGTAAATTTTAATTATTATTATTTTTTTTCTTCTCCTTTCCGCCAACATTTTGTCCGACCGTTTTCTCGGAGACCGTAAATTGGATCATTATGAAACTTCACCCATTAATAGGTCATGACTTGAAGTGGTGCCTTCAAGTTTTAAAATTCTGAAATTGGCGGCCATCTTGAAATGGCCGCCATTTTGAAAACGAAAAAAATCCTTAAAAATCCAAAAGTTAACGGATTTCAATGAAAATTGGAATATAAGTAGGGTTTGTTATACCGCACCATATGACACACATGTTGACCTTTTATGGCCGCCATTTTGAATCCAAGATGGCCGCCAAAAATTCAAAATGCTCGGAATCGCACGAAACTTGGTTTTTAGGTAGATTGCCATGTTGCGATCAGATGTTAGTCATCAAAATTTGAATTTGAACACGGCGGCCATCTTAAAATGGCGGCCATTTTGAAAATGAAAATAAATCATTAAAAATCTTAAAGTTAACGGATTTCGATGAAAATTGGAATATGAGTGTAGTATGTTATACCGCACCATATGACGCACATGTTGACTTTTTTGGTGGCCATTTTGAATCCAAGATGGCCGCTAAAAATTCGAAATGCTCGTATTCACACAAAACTTGCTTTTTAGGTAGATTACCATGTTGCGATCAGATGTTAGTCATCAAAATTTGAATTTGAACATGACGACCATCTTAAAATGGCGGCCATTTTGAAAATGAAAATAAATCCTTAAAAATCCAAAAGTTAACAGATTTCAATGAAAATTGGAATATAAGTAGAGTATGTAATACTGAACCATATGACGCACATTTGAACTTTCTACGGTGGCCATTTTGAATCCAAGATGGCCAACAAAATTAAAAAATACTCTGATTTGCACGAAACTTGGTTTCCTGGTAGATAAAGTTGCTGTGAGTGAATGTCTGAACTCCAGTGTCCACGGGGGGCGTTTGGGAGCCAGTTATGATCCATAAGATCATAATCATGTTTAATTATGGCTCTAAAACGAAAGTTTGGGAGACATATTGTTTTTGCTCCGTTTCTTATTATTATTAAGTCGCCGACCACGAAGTGTCGGGCGACTTATTGTTTTTACTCCGTTTCTTATTATTATTATTATTATTATTATTTTCATATTTCTTATGTTTTCCCCTCGCAATGTTGTCCGCTCGTTTTCTCGCTCATCTTTTAACCGATCGAAATGAAACTTGGCCAACTGAAAGCTCATGTCATGAAGTTGTGCTCTTGACGGTCAAAAGTGCGGAACGGGAGGCGACTTCAACGTTTCGGGAAACGTAAATTTTATTATTTTTATTTTTCTTCTCCTTTCCGCCAAAATTTTGTCCGACCGTTTTCTCGGAGACCGTACATTGGATCATTATGAAACTTCACACAAAAATAGGTCATGACTTGAAGTGGTGCCTTCAAGTTTTAAAATTTTGAAATTGGCGGCCATCTTGAAATGGCGGCCATTTTGAAAACGAAAAAAATCCTTAAAAATCCAAAAGTTAACGGATTTCAATGAAAATTGGAATATAAGTAGAGTATGTTATACCGCACCATATGACGCACATGTGGACTTTCTACGGCGGCCATTTTGAATCCAAGATGGCCAACAAAATTAAAAAATACTCTGATTTGCACGAAACTTGGTTTCCTGGTAGATAAAGTTGCTGTGAGTGAATGTCTGAACTCCAGTGTCCACGGGGGGCGTTTGGGAGCCAGTTATGATCCATAAGATCATAATCATGTTTAATTAAGTCGTCGACCACGAAGTGTCGGGCGACTTATTGTTTTTACTCCGTTTCTTATTATTATTAAGTCGCCGACCACGAAGTGTCGGGCGACTTATTGTTTTTACTCCGTTTCTTATTATTATTAAGTCGCCGACCACGAAGTGTCGGGCGACTTATTGTTTTTACTCCGTTTCTTCTTATTATGTCTCCCAAACGAAGTTTTGGGAGACATATTGTTTTTGTCCGGTTTCTTATTATTATTCTTCTTCTTTCTTTCTTTCTTTCTTTTTTCTTTCCGTTCAATCTTGTCCGCACATTTCCTCAGAGATGCAATGTCCAATCAAGATGAAACTTTGGGAACATGTTAAGGATGACCTGAAGTTGTGCAATCCACTTTTGAAATTTTCAAAATGGCCGCCATTTTCAAAATGGCCGCCGTTGAAAAAAAATGACGGCCGTTGTCAGATCTCAGTAATTGCCAAAGCAATTTAAATGAAAATTGGTATACTGATACAGCTAACTATCCCGAGCATTTTTGCAAAAAAAAATTGACGCGGCCGACATTTCAAAATGGCCGCCATCCGAACACCCCCCCCCCCTAAAAACGTAAAAATTTAAACGTCATCCGATTTAGACGAAATTTGGTATTCAGGTAGCTTATGATACCCTGAGTGTGCCACTATTTAAAAATTTTTTGTCCGACTTCCGGTTTCAAAATGGCGGCCATTTTACTGCAGGAAAAAGTCAACTTTGTCCGATTTCAACAAAATTTGATTTCTAGGCATATTTTAATGTACTGATTTGAATGAAATACTGTCCATGGAGATTATAGTGTCAATGGGGGTTCGTTTGGGAGACATTATGTGTTGGCATCCCAACACAATCAGCACTAGTTATTAAGTCGCCGACCACGAAGTTTCGGGCGACTTATTGTTTTTACTCCGTTTCTTATTATTTTATTATTATTATTTTCATATTTCTTATGTTTTCACCTCGCAAAGTTGTCCGCTCGTTTTCTCGCTCATCTTTTAACCGATCGAAATGAAACTTTGGGAACATTTTAAGGGTGACCTGAAGTTGTGCAATCCACTTTTGAAATTTTCAAAATAGCCGCCATTTTCAAAATGGCCGCCGTTGAAAAAGATGGCAGCCGTTGCCAGATCTCAGTAATTGCCAAAGCAATTTCAATGAAAATTGGTATACTGGTACAGCTAACTATCCCGATCATTTTTGAAAAAAAAAATTTGACGCGGCCGACATTTCAAAATGGCCGCCATCCGAACACCAACCCCCTAAAAATGTAAAAATTTAAACGTCATCCGATTTAGACGAAAATTAGTACACAGGTAGCTTATGATACCCTAAGTGTGCCACTATTTAAAAATGTTTTGTCCGACTTCCGGTTTCAAAATGGCGGCCGTTTTAAAGTTTTACAAAATGGCGGCCGTTGTCAGATCTCAGTTATGGCCAGAGCAATTTCAATGAAAATTGGTATACTGATACAGCTAACTATCCTGAGCATTTTTGCAAAAAAAATTTTTTGTCCGACTTCCGGTTTCAAAATGGCGGCCGTTTTAAAGTTTGCTCGTTTTCTCGCTCATCTTTTAACCGATCGAAATGAAACTTGGCCAACTGAAAGCTCATGTTATGAAGTTGTGCTCTTGACTTTTAGTTCCCTCTACTCGGTCAAAAGTGCGGAACGGGAGGCGACTTCAACGTTTCGGGAAACGTAAATTTTAATTATTATTATTTTCATTTTTCTTATGTTTTCCCCTCGCAATGTTGTCCGCTCGTTTTCTCGCTCATCTTTTAACCGATCGAAATGAAACTTTGGGAACATGTTAAGGGTGACCTGAAGTTGTGCAATCCACTTTTGAAATTTTCAAAATGGCCGCCATTTTCAAAATGGCCGCCTTTGAAAAAAATGATGGCCGTTGTCAGATCTCAGTAATTGCCAAAGCAATTTCAATGAAAATTGGTATACTGGTACAGCTAACTATCCCGAGCATTTTTGCAAAAAAAAATTTGACGCGGCCGACATTTCAAAATGGCCGCCATCCGAACACCACCCCCCTAAAACTGTAAAAATTTAAACGGCATCCGATTTAAACGAAATTTGGTATACAGGTAGCTTATGATACCCTGAGTGTGCCACTACTTTCAAAATTTTTGTCCGACTTCCGGTTTCAAAATGGCGGCCGTTTTAAAGTTTTACAAAATGGCGGCCGTTGTCAGATCTCAGTTATGGCCAGAGCAATTTCAATGAAAATTGGTATACTGATACAGCTAACTATCCTGAGCATTTTTGCAAAAAAAAATTTTTGTCCGACTTCCGGTTTCAAAATGGCGGCCGTTAAGTTGTGCAATGCACTTTTGAAATTTTCAAAATGGCCGCCATTTTCAAAATGGCCGCCGTTGAAAAAAATGATGGCCGTTGTCAGATCTCAGTAATTGCCAAAGCAATTTCAATGAAAATTGGTATACTGGTACAGCTAACTATCCCGAGCATTTTTCCAAAAAAAAATTTGACGCGGCCGACATTTCAAAATGGCCGCCATCCGAACACCACCCCCTAAAACTGTAAAAATTTAAACGTCATCCGATTTAAACGAAATTTGGTATACAGGTAGCTTATGACACCCTGAGTGTGCCACTATTTTCAAAATTTTTGTCCGACTTCCGGTTTCAAAATGGCGGCCGTTTTAAAGTTTTACAAAATGGCGGCCGTTGTCAGATCTCAGTTATGGCCAGAGCAATTTCAATGAAAATTGGTATACTGATACAGCTAACTATCCTGAGCATTTTTGTCCGACTTCCGGTTTCAAAATGGCGGCCGTTTTAAAGTTTGCTCGTTTTCTCGCTCATCTTTTAACCGATCGAAATGAAACTTGGCCAACTGAAAGCTCATGTTATGACGTTGTGCTCTTGACTTTTAGTTCCCTCTACTCGGTCAAAAGTGCGGAACGGGAGGCGACTTCAACGTTTCGGGAAACGTAAATTTTAATTAAGTCGCCGACCACGAAGTGTCGGGCGACTTATTGTTTTTACTCCGTTTCTTATTATTAAGTCGCCGACCACGAAGTGTCGGGCGACTTATTGTTTTTACTCCGTTTCTTATTATTATTATTATTATTATTATTATTATTTTCATATTTCTTATGTTTTCCCCTCGCAATGTTGTCCGCTCGTTTTCTCGCTCATCTTTTAACCGATCGAAATGAAACTTTGGGAACATGTTAAGGGTGACCTGAAGTTGTGCAATCCACTTTTGAAATTTTCAAAATGGTCGCCATTTTCAAAATGGTCGCCATTTTCAAAATGGTCGCCATTTTCAAAATGGCCGCCGTTGAAAAAAATGACGGCCGTTGTCAGATCTCACTAATTGCCAAAGCAATTTCAATGAAAATTGGTATACTGGTACAGCTAACTATCCCGAGCATTTTTGCAAAAAAAAATTTGACGCGGCCGACATTTCAAAATGGTCGCCATCCGAACACCACCCCCCTAAAAATGTAAAAATTTAAACGTCATCCGATTTAGACGAAATTTGGTATACAGGTAGCTTATGATACCCTAAGTGTGCCACTATTTAAAAATGTTTTGTCCGACTTCCGGTTTCAAAATGGCGGCCGTTTTAAAGTTTTACAAAATGGCGGCCGTTGTCAGATCTCAGTTATGGCCAGAGCAATTTCAATGAAAATTGGTATACTGATACAGCTAACTATCCTGAGCATTTTTGCAAAAAAAAATTGTTTGTCCGACTTCCGGTTTCAAAATGGCGGCCGTTTTAAAGTTTGCTCGTTTTCTCGCTCATCTTTTAACCGATCGAAATGAAACTTGGCCAACTGAAAGCTCATGTTATGAAGTTGTGCTCTTGACTTTTAGTTCCCTCTACTCGGTCAAAAGTGCGGAACGGGAGGCGACTTCAACGTTTCGGGAAACGTAAATTTTAATTAAGTCGCCGACCACGAAGTGTCGGGCGACTTATTGTTTTTACTCCGTTTCTTATTAAGTCGCCGACCACGAAGTGTCGGGCGACTTATTGTTTTTACTCCGTTTCTTATTATGTCGCCCCAGACTTTGTCGGGGCGACATATTGTTATTCTACTGTTTCTTTTTCACTATTATTATTATTATTATTATTATTATTATTCTTCCTCACTTTTTGTCCGGCTGATAACTCAGAGAAGGCTAATTGGATTAGAACATCACATGGGATAAAGTAGAACCACTATCTGAAGTTGTGCAATCAACTTTAAAAATGGTGATATGTGGAACCATCTCCATGGAAACCAGAAAGTTATGCATGAGTGATTTTGGGCATTTTCCTTAAATTTTCGGAAACCTAGAAGCACAGAGGGACCAAACTTGGTATGATGGAAGACCATAATGAGATACAGGTTTGAGATGATTTTGGGGCGGAACGGAAAATTAAGATGGCCGCCATGGCTAAAAATAGATTTAACATGGGGCCTATGGGAAAATGATTTTTCTACAATAGCTTCACCATGGTTTGAGATATTCCAAAAATTTTTTATAGGAAGTTGGACCTCATCAACCTCGAGAAGACAGGAAAGTTTGAAAAAAAAATTTCACACCGTGTGGCCGCAGCCACAACCGTTACGTTTGCATAGAAGCCTATGGGGAAATGGAGTTTTTTTGTCACCTCCATTTCTCTGCTATGCATTGATGGATTCCAATCAAACTTTACACAAAGCACCGTCATCATTACATCTTGGAATTCACATATAAAAAAATTCTAAAATGGCCACCTTTTACAAGATGGCCGCCACGTTACATTTGCATAGAAGCCTATGGGGAAATGGAGGTTTTTTGTCGCCTCCATTTCTCCGCTATGCATTGATGGATTCCAATCAAACTTTACACAAAGCACCGTCACCATTACATATTTGAAATTCATATTACGAAAAATTTCAAAATGGCGGCCATTTATAAGATGGCTGCCGAGTTACGTTAAAAAATACAACATTGTCGGAATTCCATGAAAATCAACTTCTAGAGATATTTTGATGTGGGGAGCAACATGGAATCATCGATTTTGGAATTCACATGACGGAAAGAAAAAAAATTTCGGGGCGACATCTGCTATTGCTCGCAATGGCAATTCTAGTTAATTCGCCGACCACGAAGTGTCGGGCGACTTATTGTTTTTACTTCGTTTCTTATTATTATTATTATTATTATTATTATTATTTTCATATTTCTTATGTTTTCCCCTCGCAATGTTGTCCGCTCGTTTTCTCGCTCATCTTTTAACCGATCGAAATGAAACTTTGGGAACATGTTAAGGGTGACCTGAAGTTGTGCAATCCACTTTTGAAATTTTCAAAATGGTCGCCATTTTCAAAATGGCCGCCGTTGAAAAAAATGACGGCCGTTGTCAGATCTCAGTAATTGCCAAAGCAATTTCAATGAAAATTGGTATACTGGTACAGCTAACTATCCCGAGCATTTTTGCAAAAAAACAATTTGACGCGGCCGACATTTCAAAATGGCCGCCATCCGAACACCACCCCCCTAAAAATGTAAAAATTTAAACGTCATCCGATTTAGACGAAATTTGGTATACAGGTAGCTTATGATACCCTAAGTGTGCCACTATTTAAAAATGTTTTGTCCAACTTCCGGTTTCAAAATGGCGGCCGTTTTAAAGTTTTACAAAATGGCGGCCGTTGTCAGATCTCAGTTATGGCCAGAGCAATTTCAATGAAAATTGGTATACTGATACAGCTAACTATCCTGAGCATTTTTGCAAAAAAAAATTTGACGCGACCGACATTTCAAAATGGCTGCCATCCGAACACCACGCCCCTAAAAATGCAAAAATTTAAACGTCATCCGATTTCGACGAAATTTAGTATACAGGTAGCTTATGATACCCTGAGTGTGCCACTATTTAAAAATTTTTTGTCCGACTTCCGGTTTCAAAATGGCGGCCATTTTACTGCAGGAAAAAGTCATCTTTGTCCAATTTCAACAAAATTTGATTTCTAGGCATATTTTAATGTACTGATTTGAATGAAATACTATCCATAAGGATTATAGTGGCAATGGGGGTTCGTTTGGGAGACATTCTGTGTTGGCATCCCAACACAATCAGCACTAGTTAAGTCGCCGACCACGAAGTGTCGGGCGACTTATTGTTTTTACTCCGTTTCTTATAATATGATTAAGTCGCCGACCACGAAGTGTCGGGCGACTTATTGTTTTTACTCCGTTTCTTATTATTATTATTATTATTTTCATATTTCTTATGTTTTCTTTTTTCGCCTCGCAATATTGTCCGCTCGTTTTCTCGCTCATCTTTTAATCGATCGAAATGAAACTTGGCCAACTGAAAGCTCATGTTATGAAGTTGTGCTCTTGACTTTTCGTTTTCACCGATACCCCCCGCACGCGACACAGTTGCCATTCAAAGTTGAAGGGTCATAATTTAGGACATCGCTTATATCGTGAAAACCGCTCGATGAAAAGTTTTGAAATTTGGTACGGTTGTAGAGTAAAACTTAATGGAATGCCCCAACTCATCGTCGCAGGGGCAAAAAAATACAATAATGAATTTACACGACTGCACGGTAATAAGGGAAAAAACCTCTCAGAATTTGGGCACGGAGTTTTGAATATTTGGTTCCTTTCAGAATTATTTTTCACTCAAATACAAAAAGTAATATAGAATTTTTTATTATATCATATATTTTTTTCTCAAAGTTTAGGATCCAATTATATCTTGTCTCATGTTTGGAGTATTTTTAAAGTAAAATGGTAGCCCCTATGTCATCAATAACATTAAAATAATACAAAAAATTTGTGTCAAATAATATTGCATAATACGCTGTAATGTTCAGGCAGGAATCAATTTGATCACCTGTTTCAAATATTTGTAGTTTATATGGCAACATCTATTCCATTATTGACTAAATTATAAAGAAAAACTATAATATGGCTTACCTTAAATTGAGGTAAAATGTCCGACAGTGTTCAATCAAAGTATATTTCAAGTGTTATACAGTTGAATCTGCTCTAACAAGCAAATGAAATGTCCTTGTAAATGTTGGTCACTTTTATAAAGCTTTTTTGAATTTTCCACAAATGTCTAGAAACATTTTATTAAACCAAACTATTTAGAAATTTCCAGGTAAAGAATTCATGCTAAAAGATATTTCCAGAATATTCTATAAAATCTAGTTACTAAAGTTTCTATAAAATTCTAGAACTTTAATGGAATGGTTGATGTAACATGACAGTTCTAGAAAACTTTAGAATGTTCATACTTTCAATATATATTACATGACATGTGGAACAAAGAAGTCCTAACAAACAATTCTGTATGTTTATACGGCAAATAGTGATGATATTTTTATAGACCATTGGCTGAATCCCTTATAGTTACATATATCTCACAGGATCTAGCAGAAGAACTTTGCATTGATTTGAGAAATTATCTAGGTGAGTGTTATTATTTTAGAATTTAGTATCAACTGACATGTATCTAATTGAAGGAAAGATTCATTTTCTAATTTTTTATATAGGCCTATGAGACACTGAGAAATTGCTGAAATCTTCCCTTAATTTGTATACGTGCCTTGATGTTGTTAATATTTGCCATATCACCGAAGCTACTTTTTGTCACCAAAAGTTTTAAGTCACATTGGCATCCAAAAAGTATTCAGGAAATGACAAATAATGCTTTCAACCCAATGTTTTGGATCAATTTTAGTCGTCTGCTTTGTACTGGGGATATATAACAAAGCGATCTCAACTATAGGTAATTTTGTCACATACACATTTCATCCCCAAGATTAGTATTTACTTTCAGTATTTGATTTTTTATGACCTTGTGCTATTTTAATATCAAATTAATAAGGTCTCTCAGAGCAATGCTTGTCAGATTCCTACTTTATGATTAATATATATCATATTTATTTTAGACATATGTTTGGTCAGATCAAATATGTAATACTTATGACACCACATTAGGGCACAATTACATGTAGAAATTTGGTTTACAGCTTTACTATAGATGATGAGTTGTATTATCACCCCTAGGAACACGCGTATCGAGTGCAATAATTTTTACTACTCTTATGCATATGCATATCAGGTTCGTTATAATAAAACAATTAAACAAAGGGTGCAAGGTACCCAATTGGTATTATGAAAAATTCTTTGACTCAATACACGACTCCTTTGTTTTGGGATAAGAAAAATAAATATCACGAGTAGCAAAAAGCATTGAATTTGATACGTGTGTTGCCAGCAGTGATTATGGTTGGTGAAAATCAATGATGACAGCTAGATTTCTATATTTTTTTATTGACACAACTTTATAGGTATGGCATATGCATATAATGCACACATTCCTTTGTATTTCATTCAGTAATTAGAAATAAGAAGAAATGAAATAATGCAACATGTTTTCAATATTACTTTTTACAGATTTATATCAAATACACTGGTACTCAAGCATTTTTTCATGAGGTTGGCAGATATCCATATTGCTACCCTTTTGTCAAGATATGATTAAGGATATGACAAGCTGTGTGTGTCTGGTTTTTTTTTTTTGTTTTTTTGTTTTGGGGGATCTTTTTCACATCTTACAATAAAGCTTTAATGGGAAAAATGTCTAAGAGACAAAAACATGGGATGCATGTCATTCATTCACTTAATTTGTTATTGTACAAGAACAATTAAGCTTTTATTGCTAATGAGACATAAATATCACAATTTGATTGTTTCAAACTAATATTTTTAAAATTCAAAAAAATATTTAGGTAAATGCCATAAATAAAGAAAAAATATTAAATGTGATATATTTTTATTTCATTGCATTTTTATACTTAAATTTCAAACAATTTTGTCCAGAATTTCTGAAAATGCCTAAGAAAGGAACGAGAGCTGCAAGAAAGGCAGATAGGCTTCGGAAACAGCAGGAAAGATTACAGGTATAGTAAAGAATGCAGTGAGATAATTTATACAACCACAACAAATTGCACTCCTGTATATGGCACGCAAAATTAACCAAAACCCAGGTAACTGTAGGATTCCTTAGGTAACCGGGGGTTTACATAACTCACTATATCTGCAGATATTGAGAGATAATTTTTGGTATCTCCCAGATACCTGCTGGTATCTGGGGGATATCATGCAGGAATCAGGGGGATACCTGAAAATAACCCCAAATATCTCTACGCAACAAAATAAACCTGTGACTACTGCCTTTCTTTTCGGCAAGTATACTGACTTTTTTCACATATGCAATATATATTCAGCAATAAAATATAAAAAAGAAATATTTGCGTAGAAAATCGTGTTCCATAATTTGGTGAAAGTGGTATGAACAAGACAAAAGCAGTGTCGGCTTGGAAGAGACCGCTGTTCTGGAGTTTGAAAAATAAATGAAACAAGTCTTCTTGGAAAATCGGGTTTCAATGCAATAATCATGTATTAAGGAATTTATTCTGGTATCCCCCAGATACCGCCTGCAGATATTTCATGATTCCTTGAGTTATTTGGTTCAAAGCTAGGGTTTTAACGAAATAAGGTATCCCTCATATACTAGCAGGTATCCAGGGGATATCTTAAATTATCTCTCAATATCTGCAGATGTAATGAACTATGAGTAAGTATCCCCCAGATACTTGCCAGTAACCTACAATTACCTCAGGTATTCCATAGATGCAGGGTTTTTGGTTAATTTCGCGTGCAATACCCATATTAGATTCGTGATGTTGTCGACATCATAGGCTTTATGGTCGTTGTAATCCATAGACACTTTGGTTTCCATTATATAAATTTAGTTCTGCATAGTTATCCGATTGTTATGAAACTTTTATATAATATTTTTTTAAAATATCTCTAATGGAAAGTTGGAATTGCATTTGGTGTATAATGCCGTTATAGTTTCAGAATTATGGTCTAGAAGGAGGGAAATTAGTGTGTTATAAAAATAACTATACAAGGCTTATCTTCGGGCACAACTAATTGATTAAAACAAGATTTTGACTTTTCTGGTTGGCAAATTGGACTTGTCTCATAGCGGTTCTTGTGAAATAGGGATCCAAAAAGCACCAAACACAAAAATCAACTTCAATTATTTTTATGACCCGACTATGAAAGTAGGTGGGGGCATATAGTGTTCGGGTATGTTTGTCTGTCCGTTCTTCCATTCCAAGTCAGGTTTACCTACAGGTTGAAGTTAATTTTCCATGAAGGAAATGTGATATCATATGAAACTTTGTATACATGTGTATCAGGATAACAACTAACTAAAATCACCATAAACTTTATCTTGCCTCATCAGCTTCATGGTTGATTGAACACAGAAGAAGGGGGATGTAATACTTAGGTTTACCTGCAGGTTGAAGTTACTTTGCAATTAAGGAAATGTGATTTCATAATGAAACTTTATTTAAATATGCATCAGGATAACAACAAACTTAAATCACCAAAAAAATTTAACTTGCCTCATCAACTCCATGGTTAATTGAATACAGAAAAGGCGGTGTTCAATGACTATAAAGGCGGGACACTCTGTCTGTTAGAACATTTTCTTGTTCATTTGATTTTAATGCCTCATGTGATGTTGTATTGGCCAATCATAAAATGTCTTACATCCCAAATTGATTTATTCTGAGTGAAAAGATTCTTAATGTAATTATAAAGACCATGTAGTAAAGATGTGGATGCCCTATAGTTTCACCAAGTCTTTCCTTATGTCCATCAGCAGTTTGTTTTCGTCACTTTTCCCAAAATCCTTGATATATTCAGATTCATATTTTTTATAAGTGGACAATGATTTCTTATGAATTAAGTTTTGTATTTCATGCCACTCCATTGAGTTTTAGTAAAATTACTGGCCTTTGATTATGTCAGTTGCTGTTGTTGTAAAAATTGTTTACACTGGTTACATATAAATGCCAGTGGGGCCCTTTCAGTTTTCTAGCTGTAGAAAGGAGATATATTGTATAAGTAGTATTTCTTCTTATTCTTCTCCTTCTCTGCAGTGCTGGTCTCGGCTATATTCTTTTTGTCTTTTCACCTATAGGACTTGTTAGCTCACCTGGACCAAAAGTCCAGGTGAGCTATTGTCATCACTTGGCGTCCGTCGTCTGTCGTCGTCGTAAAGAATTTAGAAAAATCTTCTCCGAAACTACTGGGCCAATAGGAACCAAACTTGGTCAGAAGCATCTATAAGGTATCTACTTTAAAGATTGTTCAAAGAAAGTGCATCTGAAAAAAAAATGGCCGCTGTTGCTAAAAATAGAACATAGGGGTAAGACCACCTTTAGAGTATTAAATCTCAAAAATTATAATAGAAAGGAGAAATCTGAAGTCACCTTCTTGTTCAGAATGAAAAGCTCTACAAAAGTCTCCATTGGGTCGAAGTCGTCAGAAGACTCCATGACGGAGTTATCTCCCTTAAATGGTGAAAAATAAGGATTTTTGTCGTTTTTGCCTATAACTTGAGAACAGTAGTAGATAGAGAAAAACTTTCAATAGCTGAAATGTTCAGCTCATTAAGCTCCACAAAAGTCTCCATTTTGTCGAAGTTGTCAAACTCTTCTTGTGGGAGTTATCTCCCTTGAAAGATCAAATATAGCGATTTTTGTCATTTTTTGCCTGTAACTTGAGAACAATAGTAGATAGAGAAAAACTGTAAATAGCTGAATTGTTCAGCTCATTTAGCACTACCAAAGTCTCCATAAGGGCGACGTTGTCGGATCGTTCCTATAAGGAGTTATTTCCCTTGAAAGGTCAAATATAGCGATTTTTGTCATTTTTTGCCTGTAACTTGAGAACAATAGTAGATAGAGAAAACTGTCATTAGCTAAAATGTTAAGCTCATTGAGCACTACCAAAGTCTCCATTAGGGCGAAGTTGTCGGATCGTTTCTTTTAAGAGTTATCTCTCTTATAAGGTCAAAAATAGGGATTTTCGTCATTTTTTGCCTGTAACTTAAGAAGGATAGTAGATAGAGAAAAACTTTAAATTGCTGAAATGTTCAGTACATTTAGCTCTACAAGAGTCTCCATTGGGGCGAAGTTGTCAGTGGACTCCTTGTAGAAGTTATCTCTCTTAAATGATCAAAAATAGAGATTTTTGTTGTATTTTGCCTGTAACTTGAGAAAGATAGTAGATAGAGAAAAACTTTCAATTGCTGAAATGTTCAGCTTATTTTGATTAACTAAAGTCCCCATTGCGTCAGAGTTGTCAAGATCACTCCTTGTAGGAGTTATCTTTCGTAAATTATCAAAAAGGCATTTTTGTCTTTTTTCTTTGGCTGTTACATGAGGTTTGATAGTAGAAGGGGGGAAAACTTTCAATTGTTAAAGTCTGCTTGGTTTGAATTGTCATATTTTTTGGAGCTATTGGTCCTGATATGACAAAAATTCCAGGTGGGCGATACAGGCCCCCCCTGGGGCCTCTTGTTCTTGTCCTTCTTGGACTACAAATATCTACAAATAAAAAATTGAACCTGAAATATTTTTAATTTATTTCGCTTGGAAAAAGTTTGGATTTAAAACTTAACGATAATGCCCAACTTTTCTTACAGATTTAGTATTAAACATCTATTTTCTCTTTTCAGGTACAACAGGCATTTACCTACAAAGTGGTTGACAATTCCTGGAGAAATGAACAAGTACAAAGACTAGACCTGCATTGTGAACTTTATTCAATTATTGAAGATCATGTTGAACCTTTGCCCCTGACTGACCCAACCAAATTTGTCTCCATCACAGGTGATGGGAACTGTTTTTTTAATGCACTATCATTTGTCGTCTGTGGTAATGAGGACCAGTCATTATTTCTTCGAACTGAAATCTGCAAATGTATGAGGGACAATCAAGAAATAGTTAAAACATTCTTGCCAGCAGAAAGTAGAGGCAAAATTGAGACCTATTTAAGTACATCAAAAATGGAAGAAAATCAGCAGTGGGCCACAGAAGTAGAATTTTTTGCGGCTGCTTTATTGCTGAAAACTAATTTGTACCTGTATACTAGGAGTGGAAACCAATGGAAGTGGCTGAAGTTTTCTGTTGGCAATGAGACATATAGCCATGGAATTTACTTATACCACAAGGATCAGAACCACTTTGATGTAGTAGCGTCTGTTGTTAATTCGCCTTTATATTCTGGAATTCATGATGATGTGTGCTATTCAAAGGAAGATATTATTAAACAAAAACAACATGTGTACAACCAGTATCAAAGACAGAAATACGAAAACAATCCTTGTTTGTCGGATAAAAAAAACGAGCAGGCTACAGATTCTTATAGAAAAAGAAAAGGAACTCCAGACTTTGATAAGAATAGGGCCGACTCACAAAGAAAGAAATATAAATCTGACTTAGAATATAAAACTAAACATAAAAATGTGGTCAGAAATCTATATAGAAATAATCCTGATTTCAGACAAGAAAAGATCCGTTCTGCTAAAGAGAGATTCTATGGAAACAGAACATTATATGCTAATCACATAAAGCTGTACTACAGAATGTGTAAAAGCTATAGAGAAAAGATAAAAGCTACCAAAAAAGTCAAGTATAGTAATGATAGCAAGTTCAGAAACATTTTAAAGGAAAGATCTGCACACAGGTATAGAACAGTTCCAATTGCCAAAGAGAGTGTAAAAAATTATTCTAAAGTAAAGTATCGAAAAAATCCTGAGTTTAAAGAGAGTGTAAAAAATTATTCTAAAGTAAAGTATCGAAAAAATCCTGAGTTTAAAGAGAGTGTAAAAAATTATTCTAAAGTAAAGTATCGAAAAAATCCTGAGTTTAAAGAGAGTGTAAAAAAATATTCTAAAGTAAAGTATCGAAAAAATCCTGAGTTTAAAGAGAGTGTAAAAAATTATTCTAAAGTAAAGTATCGAAAAAATCCTGAGTTTAAAGAGAGTGTAAAAAATTATTCAAATGAGAAGTATAGGAACAATGCTATGTTCAAAGAAAGTGTAAAAGATTATTCTAAGGAGAAGTATCGAGAAAATCAAGAGTTCACAAAAAAAGTTAAGATGTTTTCCAGAGAAAAATATAAAGATTGTGAACATTTCCGAAAAAGAGTGCTGAACTATTCACAGAACAAATACAAGACCAATTTGTTGTTTAGGACAAAGTTACAAACAAAGCTGAGAAAGGATTACTATCAGTCGTACATTTTAAGAACTAAGAAGAAGCATGCTACTCAGATAAGAAGGAAATCAGTACCAAAGACAATAAGAACATTTCATAAGAGTGTTAGAGCTATTCTTGACTACATATGCACAGTATGTTTAAGAATATTATACAGAAGACAGGTTAGAGAGTGCAAAAGAGACAAGTGTATCTTAAATAATGTGTTGTCAGCAATGGCAGAGAAATGCCTCACCGGCAGATATGTGCATCAGTGTGATAGAGACACCATTTGTGACTGTGCCTCCTCAAGAAGGAAGGAATGGATTTGTTTTACATGTGATTCTCATCTAGCAAAAGGTAGAATGCCCCCACAAGCACAAGCCAACAATCTCTTTCTTCAGCCAATACCAGATGTGTTAAAAAGATTGAATGGACTTGAACGACAACTTATTGCAATGAGGATACCTTTTATGAAGTTATTATCTTTGCCTAGAGGTGGCCAGTATGGTGTTAAAGGTCCAGTGGTTAACATCCCTTCAGATCTCAATGTTGTAACTACTTCTTTGCCAAGACCTACAGAGGAAGCCCAGTTAATAAAGGTAAAATTGAAACGGAAGTTAGCCTACAAAGGACATTATAAATATGAATGGGTGAACCCAGATTATGTTATTGAAGCCATTCAGTACCTTATTCAGAACAATGAGTGGTATTCAAACATGAAATTCAATGATGAATGGCTTAGCAGCTCAAATGATTCAGAATTAGTCAGAAATCGACAAAACAATTCTGACAGTGAAAGTGGCGATGAACAGGAGGAGGACAAACAACATGGTGACACATCATCTGATTTTCCAGTAGAATCTTGTTTACAACCCCTTGATCTTGGCCAAGAGTACCTCGATACCAACGACAAAATATTTTGCATTGCTCCTGGTGAAAATCAGAGACCACAAAATATGTTTACAGAGAAGGGAGTTGATGCTATGGCTTTCCCTGTTTTGCTGCCTGATGGGAAGTTTGGATTATCAGCTGACAGGGATATAAGATTGACACCATCAAAATACTTCAATGCAAGGCTATTCTGTGCAGATAATAGATTTTCGTCAGACAATCAATTCATATTTTATGCTCAGTATGTTACTGAACTTGCTGATATCAAATCCAAAATGTCAATAGCCCTTAGACAGGGGCATGGTTGCTTAGACTCCGGTGAAAAAGTTACTGCATCAATGTTGTCAAACTCAGAAGGGTTGCAGAACATTTTGAAATCTGATGCAGGATATCGTTTCCTTCAACCAATCAGAGGTTCACCCCCATATTGGCAGAGAACTCTGAAGGATCTCTATGCCATGATTTTACAGTTAGGCATTCCTACTTGGTTCATCACATTTTCTGCTGGAGAAACGAGATGGGAGGAAGTCATAGAAACTCTGCTTCATTGTACAAATGACTCAAGAGATGTTTCTGAGATAGACTGGTCTGGAAAATGCAAACTTATTCGAGAAAACCCTGTTCTTTGCTCTAGAATGTTTGATCATAGAGTTAAGTGCCTCTTCAGTGAATTGTTAAAGTCTCCTTCTCAACCAGTTGGCCCTCTGAAAGATTTCTTTTACCGCACTGAGTTTCAGCAGCGTGGTTCGCCTCATATCCATTGTCTTATCTGGATAGAAGGGGCACCTCGATTTGGAGAGGACTCGGATGAAGCAGTCTGTGAATTTGTCGACAAGTATGTTACATGCCAGTTACCTGATCCACAAACGGAGCCAGAGCTCTATGATATTGCTACATCTGTTCAGGTTCATAGCAAGAACCATTCAAAGTCTTGTCGGAAAAAATCTACCACTTGCAGGTTTCACTTTCCCAGACCACCTATAAAGGAAACATTTATTGCAAAAATAGATACTGATGAATCTGATAAACCTAATTTACCACCACCAACTTCAGTAGAGGAATTTGATGAACTAATTAAGGCACAATCAGGAAAATCAGGAAAGCAAGTACTGAAAGATGTCTGGTCTGTGATCAATTCTGTTTAACTTGATGAAACTGCAACAATCGACCATGTATTATCACTTGCACATGTCACCTATGATCAATTTAAGGAAGCCTTAAACTCAGTGACAAAGCGCAACTCCATCTACTACAAGAGAACATTAAGAGATTGTTGGGTCAATAATTACAACCGAGACCTCCTTGCTGCATGGAATGCCAACATTGATATACAATTTGTGATGGATCCATACGCTTGTGTAGCTTACATATTGTCTTACATTTCCAAGGCGGAAGCAGCAATGGGAGATTTGTTAGAAAATGCTAGGAAAGAAGCTCAAGAGGGCAATGTTGATGCTGCAGCTGCAATGAAAAAAATCGGCCACACATATGTTCAAAATCGTGAAGTATCGGCTCAAGAGGCTATTTATAGAGTGTGCAGTTTGCATCTAAAACAATGTTCACGAGAGGTCACTTTTATACCAACAGGAAGTAAGCCATTAAAAATTAGCTTGCCAATAAGTGCTGTTCGCACTAAACATAATGACGATGAAAATGTATGGATGACATCTATCTTGGATAAATATTATGCAAGACCTGTACAGGAACACTTCCAATCCATGTGCTTGGCAGAATTTTGCTCAAGTTACACTATTTTACCTACTTCTCAAAAACCTAGAACTCAAAATGCTAAACTGCCTGTCTTTGAGCTGCAACGTAATTTAGGATATATTAAGCAAAGGCTATCTGGTAGAGAAAGTGTAATCCGTTACCCACGATTTAACAGAATCAAACAATCGGAGGAATTTTACATGACTTTAGCTCAGTTGTACCTACCGCACAGAGTTCCAACCTTTAAACCCACAGCTTACAGAAACTATGAAGAGTTTATAAGGAATGGAAATGTCATTGAAATAATAAACTCAAATAGGAGAAGGTTTGAAGTAGACTCTGAAGATATTGAAAAAGCCTGGGAAGACTTACAGTCTGGTAATATAAGGGAAGATGCTTGGTCAATGATTGCTCCTGCAGCAGAGGAAGAAAGACTCGATATTGAGAGTGAGATTTCCAAAGTACAGGAAGACAATGAAAATGTTCTAGAGATTCCTGAATTGACAAGTGATGAAAATGACTCTAGATTTAAAGTTAGTGTTCTTCCTATTGAGATTAAAAAACCAGTTTTTACTCAAAAGCAGATTTGTGAGATGATGAGTAATATGAATAATCTACAACAGTCAATATTTTACAAAATCCGTTACTGGTGTCTCAAAGTTTCCTGGAATCAACATCCCCAACCTTTTCATGTCTTTATAACTGGTGGAGCAGGAACTGGAAAGACACATCTGGTGAAATGCATCACACATGAAGCTACTCGAATTTTGACAAAAGCATCAGGTAAACCTGATTCATTACCGGTGATGTTAACCGCACCTACGGGGACAGCAGCATTCAATTTGGGAGGAAACACTTTACATTCCGCCTTTTCAGTTAATCCAAAAATTTCGCTGCCATATGTGCCTTTGGCAGAAAACACATTGAATAGTCTCAGGATAAAACTTGAGCACATGCAAATTCTAGTTATTGATGAAATCTCCATGGTGGACCACAAACTATTAACTTATATTCATGGCAGACTGTGTCAGCTGAAACAAAACAAACATGTCTTTGGTAACATTTCAGTAATTGCTGTTGGAGATTTTGGTCAGCTTCCACCAATTGCGGTGTCACCACTATTTAAAATTCAAGATGAAAATTTCATGGATTTGTGGAATCCAGTTTTTAGTGTTGCATGTTTATCAGATATTATGAGACAAAAGGATGATATAGCCTTTGCCAACATGCTAAATAGAATCAGGGTCCTGACAAAAGAAAAGACATTGGATGAAGGAGACCTCAATATGTTAAAATCAAGAACATATGAGATTCTTCCAGAAGAAGCCTATGACTACCTTCACATTTTCCCGACTATCAAGGAAGTAAACAAACACAATGATTTCATGGTTAAAAGAAAATGTGATCCTGTCATTCCAACACTGGCTCAAGATTATGCTAAAAACTTTAAGACTGGTCAGCTTGAAAAAAGAAACACTCCCTTTTCATCTGTTCAGAAAGATGACTTGCTTACTTCCATTGACATAGGCATCAATGCTAGGATAATGCTAACGCGGAATTTGGATGTTGAGGATGGATTAGTGAATGGAGCATTTGGTACCATAAAGGGAATGGATAAAAAGACTGATGGAGAGATTATGGCTGTATATGTGGCATTTGATAACAAGAGGTGTGGAGCAAAATCAATTGCAAAGTCCAAAACAAAAAATCCATTTGGAAAGAAGTTTGTACGACTTGTGCCTATTGAGGAGACTTTGCATGGTAAACATGTAACCAGACGGCAGTTCCCTTTCAGACTTGGATGGGGTGCTACCATTCATAAAGTGCAAGGTATGACTTTGGAAAAGGTTGTAGTTTCATTAAAAAAAGTATTTCAGGCAGGAATGGCCTATGTTGCCCTTAGTAGGGCTACCACATTGGAAGGATTACACATCATCAATTTTGATCCAACTGTTATATATGCGTCACCAGAAGTTTCAGAAGCTATAAACAACATGCCTTTATTTATTTCTAAAGAGAGCGATGTTGATGAAACTAATAATAAAGAAATGGTGTCTATCGTATTGCATAACACTGAAGGTTTAATACCACATTTAAATGATTCTAAAAGTGTTCAAGCCATAAATTCTGCAGACATAGTGTGCTTTACGGAGTCATGGTTAAAGAAGAAAAGCGTTCCAAAAAACTTTTTACCAAACCATGCTGCACATTTTCTATTAAGATCGGAAGCATACACAAAGTCGAGTGCTATTTGCAACGCATTATCTTCAATGGATAAGGGTGGTGTAGCCATTTTCATTAAAGATAGTTTATCCCATATAATACCAAATATGAGAACTAGTGATTTGGAGTGTATATCCTGCATTGTTCAGTCTAATCAGCAGTTTTCTCTGTCTGTTGTATATAGACCTCCCAGATACAAAATGGAACTCTTTTGTAAACAGTTGGAGTGTTTACTTCGTGAACTTGACAACTTGAAGCTACCAAACCTAGTATTGGGTGATTTTAATGATGAATATAGATGCCAGAGTGATATGAAAACAATTTTCCATACATTTGGATATACACAGTTGGTTAAAACTCCAACAACAAAGGCTGGCACTATTCTAGATCTTGTATACATCAAGGGTTTTCCTGTATCCCCAATTGTCAAAATTATTCCTACTTATTACAGCTTTCATGAGGTTGTGCAGATTTCTGTTGATTGGAACAACACACTATAGATATTTTTATACTGTCTTTCATTGCTAAGCTTGTGTTTTTTCCCCATCTTTCCCAACGCTTAAACAACAACTACAATTGATGACAAATGTAACAATCTTCAAATTCTCAGTGCTGAAATAACAACTACAACTTTTGAAAAACGTGGCAGTTTTCGATTGATAGGTGTGTGAGATTTCTCTCATCGTTAACGATAACAATGACAACCACAATTCTAGAATAAAAATGTGACTTTCCCAATGCTGAGTGTGTGGATTGAAAAAATGTGACCGTCTAAAATTTCTGGTGGAAAGGGTTGTAAAAACTTTCTCGTTACTTCACCAAATGATGCAATACCGAATACAAGTTTTTAGAAATGTGACAGTTTTTGATTGATAAGTGTGAGATTGTTCTCATCGCTAACGATAACAATGACAACCACAATTCTTGACTTTCCCAATGCTGAGTGTGCGAATTGAAAAAATGTGACCGTCTAAAATTGCTGGTGGAAGCTGTGGTAAATTCTTTCTCATCACTTCACTAAATGATGCAATGCCGACTACAAGTTTTTAGAAATGTGACAGTTTTCGATTGTTAAGTGTGTGAGATTTTTCTCATCGCTAACGATAACAATGACAACTACAATTCTTCAAAAAAAGTTACTTTTCCAATACTGAGTGTGTGGTTTGAAAAAATGTGACCGTCTAAAATTGCTGGTGGAAAGTGTGGTAAAATCTTTCTCATCACTTCACTAAATGATGCAATACAGACTACAAGTTTTTAGAAATGTGACAGTTTCGGAATACTAAGTGTGTGAGATTTTTCTCATCGCTAACGATAACAACGACAACTACAATTCTTGAATAAAAAGTGACTTTTCCAATACTGAGTGTGTCGTTTGAATAAATGTGACCGTCTAAAATTTGCTGGTGGAAAGTGTGGTAAGATCTTTCTCATCACTTCACTAAATGATGCAATACCGACTACAAGTTTTTAGAAATGTGACAGTTTCGGATTAATAAGTGTGTGAGATTTTTCTCATCGCTAACGATAACAATGACAGCTACAATTCTTGGGAAAAAATGTGACTTTTCCAGTGCTGAGTGTGTGGATTGAAAAAAATGGGACCGTCTAAAATTGCTGGTGGAAAGTGTGGTAAAATCTTTTTCGTTACTTCACTCAATGCTGCAATAAAGTTTTTAAAAACATGTGACAGTTTTCGATTGATAAGTGTGTGAGATTTATCTCATGGCTAATGACACGAGTTGTTTTGACATTTTTTTTTACAGTTTTTGGGGGTTGTATGAAATAGTATACCAGATATTACTATCAAACTTGGTACACGAGTAGATCTCTTTAAGGCGGACCTAAAACATTTTTCCGAATTTCCAAGATGGCTGCCGTTTCAAAATGACGGCCATTTGAAATTACAATTTCGCATGTTTTAACATTTTTAAAGCTTATAACTGCAGAGTTCCCTCTACTCGGTCAAAAGTGCGGAACGGGAGGCGACTTCAACGTTTCGTGAAACGTAATTATTATTATTATTCTTCTTCTGGTTTCCCCGTAGAGATTTCCGACACTTTTCTCAGAAACCGTAAATGGTATCAATTTGAAACTTGGTAGGATGTTAGAACCTATTGGCTAGATGTGAAATCATCTTTCGGAATTTCCAAGATGGCCGCCACTTTCAAAATGGCCGCCATTTAAGTTTTCCCGCCAAAATGCAGTTCCCGGAGAACCGCCAGATGGATTTCGATGAAACTTGGTATGTAGGTTCAGCATAGTGGTCTTGATTTATTTTTGGCAAAAAATCGCGCGCGAACCGGCCGCCATTTTCAAAATGGCCGCCGAATCGCCAAAAATTCAAGTTTGTCGGATTTCAACGAAAATGGGTTTTAACAGTAAATTTGGTATGCCGAGTCCAATGGTCAACTCAGAATTTTTATACGACGCGCCATTTTTTGTAAAATGGCCGCCAAAGTTGCCAAATGGGCAAAAATTCAACATTGTCATAATTCAACGAAAATAGGTTCTAAAAGTAAATTTGGTATGCCGAGTTCAACGGTACACTCAGATTTTTTATACGACCCGCCATTTTTTTAAAAATGGCCACCAAAGTCGCCAAATCGGCAAAAATTCAACATTGTCGGAACTCAATGAAATTGGTTCCTAAAGTAAATTTAGTATGTCGAGTTCAATGGTCAACTCAGAATTTTTATATGACGCGCTATTTTTTGTAAAATGACCGCCGAAGTTGCCAAATCGGCAAAAAATCAACAACGTTCATGTGGGACAGGTGAAACATGTCTGTGTCAACAGAATACCAGTAAAATTTGAAAATTTACCTTTTTTTCAATTTTATTAGAATTTGAAATCTAGGTGAATAGCAACCTGTAAAGTCAAATATAAGGTGATTCACAGGCTGCACAGGACTATCAGTAACTTCGTTTGGGAGACTTCACGTTTCGCGAAACGTAAATTTTAATTAAGTCGCCGACCACGAAGTGTCGGGCGACTTATTGTTTTTACTCCGTTTCTTATTATTAAGTCGCCGACCACGAAGTGTCGGGCGACTTATTGTTTTTACTCCGTTTCTTATTATTAAGTCGCCGACCACGAAGTGTCGGGCGACTTACTGTTTTTACTCCGTTTCTTATTATTAAGTCGCCGACCACGAAGTGTCGGGCGACTTATTGTTTTTACTCCGTTTCTTATTATTAAGTCGCCGACCACGAAGTGTCGGGCGACTTATTGTTTTTACCCCGTTTCTTATTATTAAGTCGCCGACCACGAAGTGTCGGGCGACTTATTGTTTTTACTCCGTTTCTTATTATTATTATTATTAAGTCGCCGACCACGAAGTGTCGGGCGACTTATTGTTTTTACTCCGTTTCTTATTATTATTATTATTATTATTATTATTATTTTCATATTTCTTATGTTTTCCCCTCGCAATGTTGTCCGCTCGTTTTCTCGCTCATCTTTTAACCGATCGAAATGAAACTTTGGGAACATGTTAAGGGTGACCTGAAGTTGTGCAATCCACTTTTGAAATTTTCAAAATGGCCGCCGTTGAAAAAAATGACGGCCGTTGTCAGATCTCAGTAATTGCCAAAGCAATTTCAATGAAAATTGGTATACTGGTACAGCTAACTATTCCGAGCATTTTTGCAAAAAAAAATTTGACGCGGCCGACATTTCAAAATGGCCGCCATCCGAACACCACCCCCCTAAAAATGTAAAAATTTAAACGTCATCCGATTTAGACGAAATTTGGTATACAGGTAGCTTATGATACCCTAAGTGTGCCACTATTTAAAAATGTTTTGTCCGACTTCCGGTTTCAAAATGGCGGCCGTTTTAAAGTTTTACAAAATGGCGGCCGTTGTCAGATCTCAGTTATGGCCAGAGCAATTTCAATGAAAATTGGTATACTGATACAGCTAACTATCCTGAGCATTTTTGCAAAAAAAAAGTTTGTCCGACTGCCGGTTTAAAAATGGCGGCCGTTTTAAAGTTTGCTCGTTTTCTCGCTCATCTTTTAACCGATCGAAATGAAACTTGGCCAACTGAAAGCTCATGTTATGAAGTTGTGCTCTTGACTTTTAGTTCCCTCTACTCGGTCAAAAGTGCGGAACGGGAGGCGACTTCAACGTTTCGGGAAACGTAAATTTTAATTAAGTCGCCGACCACGAAGTGTCGGGCGACTTATTGTTTTTACTCCGTTTCTTATTATTATTATTATTAATTATTATTATTATTATTTTCATATTTCTTATGTTTTCCCCTCGCAATGTTGTCCGCTCGTTTTCTCGCTCATCTTTTAACCGATCGAAATGAAACTTTGGGAACATGTTAAGGGTGACCTGAAGTTGTGCAATCCACTTTTGAAATTTTCAAAATGGTCGCCATTTTCAAAATGGTCGCCATTTTCAAAATGGCCGCCGTTGAAAAAAATGACGGCAGTTGTCAGATCTCAGTAATTGCCAAAGCAATTTCAATGAAAATTGGTATACTGGTACAGCTAACTATCCCGAGCATTTTTGCAAAAAAAAGTTTGACGCGGCCGACATTTCAAAATGGCCGCCATCCGAACACCACCCCCTTAAAAATGTAAAAATTTAAACGTCATCCTATTTAGACGAAATTTGGTATACAGGTAGCTTATGATACCCTAAGTGTGCCACTATTTAAAAATGTTTTGTCCGACTTCCGGTTTCAAAATGGCGGCCGTTTTAAAGTTTTACAAAATGGCGGCCGTTGTCAGATCTCAGTTATGGCCAGAGCAATTTCAATGAAAATTGGTATACTGATACATCTAACTATCCTGAGCATTTTTGCAAAAAAAATTTTTTGTCCCACTTCCGGTTTCAAAATGGCGGCCGTTTTAAAGTTTGCTCGTTTTCTCGCTCATCTTTTAACCGATCGAAATGAAACTTGGCCAACTGAAAGCTCATGTTATGAAGTTGTGCTCTTGACTTTTAGTTCCCTCTACTCGGTCAAAAGTGCGGAACGGGAGGCGACTTCAACGTTTCGGGAAACGTAAATTTTAATTATTATTATTATTTTCATATTTCTTATGTTTTCCTTTTTCCCCTCGCAATGTTGTCCGCTCGTTTTCTCGCTCATCTTTTAACCGATCGAAATGAAACTTTGGGAACATGTTAAGGGTGACCTGAAGTTGTGCAATCCACTTTTGAAATTTTCAAAATGGCCGCCATTTTCAAAATGGTCGCCGTTGAAAAAAATGACGGCCTTTGTGAGATCTCAGTAATTGCCAAAGCAATTTCAATGAAAATTGGTATACTGGTACAGCTAACTATCCCGAGCATTTTTGCAAAAAAAAATTTGACGCGGCCGACATTTCAAAATGGATGCCATCCGAACACCACCCCCCTAAAAATGTAAAAATTTAAACGTCATCCGATTTAGACGAAATTTGGTATACAGGTAGCTTATGATATCCTGAGTGTGCCACTATTTTCAAAATTTTTGTCCGACTTCCGGTTTCAAAATGGCGGCCGTTTTAAAGTTTTACAAAATGGCGGCCGTTGTCAGATCTCAGTTATGGCCAGAGCAATTTCAATGAAAATTGGTATACTGATACAGCTAACTATCCTGAGCATTTTTGCAAAAAAAATTTTTTGTCCGACTTCCGGTTTCAAAATGGCGGCCGTTTTAAAGTTTGCTCGTTTTCTCGCTCATCTTTTAACCGATCGAAATGAAACTTGGCCAACTGAAAGCTCATGTTATGAAGTTGTGCTCTTGACTTTTAGTTCCCTCTACTCGGTCAAAAGTGCGGAACGGGAGGCGACTTCAACGTTTCGGGAAACGTAAATTTTAATTATTATTATTTTCATATTTCTTATGTTTTCCTTTTTCCCCTCGCAATGTTGTCCGCACATTTTCTCAGAGATGCAATGTCCAATCAAGATGAAACTTTGGGAACATGTTAAGGGTGACCTGAAGTTGTGCAATCCACTTTTGAAATTTTCAAAATGGCCGCCGTTGAAAAAAAATGACGGCCGTTGTCAGATCTCTGTAATTGCCAAAGCAATTTCAATGAAAATTGGTATGCTGATACAGCTAATTATCCCGAGCATTTTTGCAAAAAAAAATTTGACGCGGCCGACATTTCAAAATGGCCGCCATCCGAACACCACCCCCCTAAAAATGTAAAAATTTAAACGTCATCCGATTTAGACGAAATTTGGTATTCAGGTAGCTTATGATACCCTGAGTGTGTCACTATTTAAAAATTTTTTGTCCGACTTCCGGTTTCAAAATGGCGGCCATTTTACTGCAGAAAAAAGTCAACTTTGTCCGATTTCAACAAAATTTGATTTCTAGGCATATTTTAATGTACTGATTTGAATGAAATACTATCCATGGGGATCAAAAGTGCGGAACGGGAGGCGACTTCAACGTTTCGGGAAACGTAAATTTTAATTAAGTCGCCGACCACGAAGTGTCGGGCGACTTATTGTTTTTACTCCGTTTCTTATTATTATTATTATTAAGTCGCCGACCACGAAGTGTCGGGCGACTTATTGTTTTTACTCCGTTTCTTATTATTATTATTATTATTGTCATATTTCTTATGTTTTCCTTTTTCCTCCGCAATGTTGTCCGCTCGTTTTCTCGCTCATCTTTTAACCGATCGAAATGAAACTTGGCCAACTGAAAGCTCATGTTATGAAGTTGTGCTCTTGATTTTTAAAAGTGCGGAACGGGAGGCGACTTCAACGTTTCGTGAAACGTAAATTTTAATTATTATTATTATTTTCATATTTCTTATGTTTTCCCCTCGCAATGTTGTCCGCTCGTTTTCTCGCTCATCTTTTAACCGATCGAAATGAAACTTTGGGAACATGTTAAGGGTGACCTGAAGTTGTGCAATCCACTTTTGAAATTTTCAAAATGGCCGCCATTTTCAAAATGGCCGCCGTTGAAAAAAATGATGGCCGTTGTCAGATCTCAGTAATTGCCAAAGCAATTTCAATGAAAATTGGTATACTGGTACAGCTAACTATCCCGAGCATTTTTGCAAAAAAAAATTTGACGCGGCCGACATTTCAAAATGGCCGCCATCCGAACACCACCCCCCTAAAAATGTAAAAATTTAAACGTCATCCGATTTAGACGAAATTTGGTATACAGGTAGCTTATGATACCCTAAGTGTGCCACTATTTAAAAATGTTTTGTCCGACTTCCGGTTTCAAAATGGCGGCCGTTTTAAAGTTTTACAAAATGGCGGCCGTTGTCAGATCTCAGTTATGGCCAGAGCAATTTCAATGAAAATTGGTATACTGATACAGCTAACTATCCTGAGCATTTTTGCAAAAAAAATTTTTTGTCCGACTTCCGGTTTCAAAATGGCGGCCGTTTTAAAGTTTGCTCGTTTTCTCGCTCATCTTTTAACCGATCGAAATGAAACTTGGCCAACTGAAAGCTCATGTTATGAAGTTGTGCTCTTGACTTTTAGTTCCCTCTACTCGGTCAAAAGTGCGGAACGGGAGGCGACTTCAACGTTTCGGGAAACGTAAATTTTATTATTATTATTATTTTCATATTTCTTATGTTTTCCCCTCGCAATGTTGTCCGCTCGTTTTCTCGCTCATCTTTTAACCGATCGAAATGAAACTTTGGGAACATGTTAAGGGTGACCTGAAGTTGTGCAATCCACTTTTGAAATTTTCAAAATGGCCGCCATTTTCAAAATGGCCGCCGTTGAAAAAAATGACGGCCGTTGTCAGATCTCAGTAATTGCCAAAGCAATTTCAATGAAAATTGGTATACTGGTACAGCTAACTATCCCGAGCATTTTTGCAAAAAAAAATTTGACGCGGCCGACATTTCAAAATGGCAGCCATCCGAACACCACCCCCCTAAAAATGTAAAAATTTAAACGTCATCCGATTTAGACGAAATTTGGTATACAGGTAGCTTATGATACCCTAAGTGTGCCACTATTTAAAAATGTTTTGTCCGACTTCCGGTTTCAAAATGGCGGCCATTTTACTGCAGGAAAAAGTCAACTTTGTCCGATTTTAACAAAATTTGATTTCTAGGCATATTTTAATGTACTGATTTGAATGAAATACTATCCATGGGATCAACGGGAGGCGACTTCAACGTTTCGGGAAACGTAAATTTTAATTATTATTATTATTATTTTCAAATTTCTTATGTTTTCCTTTTTCCCCTCGCAATGTTGTCCGCTCGTTTTCTCGCTCATCTTTTAACCGATCGAAATGAAACTTGGCCAACTGAAAGCTCATGTTATGAAGTTGTGCTCTTGACTTTTCGTTTTCACCGATACCCCCCGCACGCGACACAGTTGCCATTCAAAGTTGAAGGGTCATAATTTAGGACATCGCATATATCGGGAAAACCGCTCGATGAAAAGTTTTGAAATTTGGTACGGTTGTAGAGTAAGTGATGCCCTTCAATTACTCGGTCAAAAGTGCGGAACGGGAGGCGACTTCAACGTTTCGTGAAACGTAAATTTTAATTATTAAGTCGAAGTGTCGGGCGACTTATTGTTTTTACTCCGTTTCTTATTATTATGTCTCCCAAACGAAGTTTTGGGAGACATATTGTTTTTGTCCGGTTTCTTATTATTATTCTTCTTCTTTCTTTCTTTCTTTCTTTTTTCTTTCCGTTCAATCTTGTCCGCACATTTTCTCAGAGATGCAATGTCCAATCAAGATGAAACTTTGGGAACATGTTAAGGGTGACCGGAAGTTGTGCAATCCACTTTGAAATTTTCAAAATGGCCGCCATTTTCAAAATGGCCGCCGTTGAATAAAAATGACGGCCGTTGTCAGATCTCAGTAATTGCCAAAGCAATTTCAATGAAAATTGGTATACTGATACAGCTAACTATCCCGAGCATTTTTGCAAAAAAAAATTTGACGCGGCCGACATTTCAAAATGGCCGCCATCCGAACACCACCCCCTTAAAAATGTAAAAATTTAAACGTCATCCGATTTAGACGAAATTTGGTATACAGGTAGCTTATGATACCCTGAGTGTGCCACTATTTAAAAATTTTTTGTCCGACTTCCGGTTTCAAAATGGCGGCCATTTTACTGCAGGAAAAAGTCAACTTTGTCCGATTTCAACAAAATTTGATTTCTAGGCATATTTTAATGTACTGATTTGAATGAAATACTATCCATGGGGATTATAGTGGCAATGGGGGTTCGTTTGGGAGACATTCTGTGTTGGCATCCCAACACAATCAGCACTAGTTAAGTCGCCGACCACGAAGTGTCGGGCGACTTATTGTTTTTACTCCGTTTCTTATTATTATTATTATTATTTTCATATTTCTTATGTTTTCCCCTCGCAATGTTGTCCGCTCGTTTTCTCGCTCATCTTTTAACGGATCGAAATGAAACTTTGGTAACATGTTAAGGGTGACCTGAAGTTGTGCAATCCACTTTTGAAATTTTCAAAATGGCCGCCGTTGATAAAAATGACGGCCGTTGTCAGATCTCAGTAATTGCCAAAGCAATTTCAATGAAAATTGGTATACTGGTACAGCTAACTATCCCGAGCATTTTTGCAAAAAAAAAATTTGACGCGGCCGACATTTCAAAATGGCCGCCATCCGAACACCACCCCCCTAAAAATGTAAAAATTTAAACGTCATCCGATTTAGACGAAATTTGGTATACAGGTAGCTTATGATACCCTGAGTGTGCCACTATTTTTAAAATTTTTGTCCGACTTCCGGTTTCAAAATGGCGGCCGTTTTAAAGTTTTACAAAATGGCGGCCGTTGTCAGATCTCAGTTATGGCCAGAGCAATTTCAATGAAAATTGGTATACTGATACATCTAACTATCCTGAGCATCTTTGCAAAAAAAATTTTTTGTCCGACTTCCGGTTTCAAAATGGCGGCCGTTTTAAAGTTTGCTCGTTTTCTCGCTCATCTTTTAACCGATCGAAATGAAACTTGGCCAACTGAAAGCTCATGTTATGAAGTTGTGCTCTTGACTTTTAGTTCCCTCTACTCGGTCAAAAGTGCGGAACGGGAGGCGACTTCAATGTTTCGGGAAACGTAAATTTTTAAGTCGCCGACCACGAAGTGTCGGGCGACTTTTTGTTTTTACTCCGTTTCTTATTATTAAGTCGCCGACCACGAAGTGTCGGGCGACTTATTGTTTTTACTCCGTTTCTTATTAAATCCCCGACCACGAAGTGTCGGGGATTTATTGTTTTTGCACCGTTTCTTATTATTATTATTATTCTTCTTCTTCTGGACCTAACTTTGTCCGTAGGATTTCTCGAAGACGAAAAGACAATGAAACTTACCAGAAAGATAGGTCACCACTAGGAAATGTTGTTTCCGATTTCGAAATTTTGAAAATGGCGGCCATCTTGGATTGGCGGCCATTTTGAATTTGAAAAAAATACAAAATTAATCATAAAAAATCACAAACAATATGGATATGAACCAAAATAGGTTTATAGGTCAATATTAAGGTCCCGGACAATATGGGACCATTTTCCGAAAAATCCAAGATGGCCACCATATTCAAAATGGCCGCCAAAGTGCGAAAATTGAAAAGTTGTCCGATTTCAACGAAAATTGGCATTTAGGTCAATATTGATATTACGAACAACATGGTGACATGTTCGAACAAATCAAAGATGGCCGCCAAAGTCCAAGATGGCCGCCATATTCAAAATGGCCTCCAAAGTGCGAAAATTGAAAAGTTGTCCGATTTCAACGAAAATTGGCATTTAGGTGAATATTGATATTACGAACAACATGGTGACATGTTTGAACAAATCCAAGATGGCCGCCAAAGTCCAAGATGGCCGCCATATTCAAAATGGCCGCCAAAGTGCGAAAATTGAAAAGTTGTCCGATTTCAACGAAAATTGGCATTTAGGTCAATATTGATATTACGAACAACATGGCGACACTTTCGAACAAATCCAAGATGGCTGTCATATTCAAAATGGCTGCCAAAGTGCGAATATTGAAAAGTTGTCTGATTTCAACAAAAATTGGCATTTAGGTCAATATTGATATTACGAACAACATGTCGAACAAATCCAAGATGGCTGCCAAAGTCCAAGATGGCCGCCATATTCAAAATGGCCGCCAAAGTGCGAAAATTGAAAAGTTGTCCGAATTGTGACAAAAGTGGGCACGGGAGGGGATTTTTTTGTGACTTGCTTGCAATCACAATCAGCACTTGTTAAGTCGCCGACCACGAAGTGTCGGGCGACTTATTGTTTTTACTCCGTTTCTTATTATTATTATTATTAAGTCGCCGACCACGAAGTGTCGGGCGACTTATTGTTTTTACTCCGTTTCTTATTATTATTATTATTATTATTATTATTTTCATATTTCTTATGTTTTCCCCTCGCAATGTTGTCCGCTCGTTTTCTCGCTCATCTTTTAACCGATCGAAATGAAACTTTGGGAACATGTTAAGGGTGACCTGAAGTTGTGCAATCCACTTTTGAAATTTTCAAAATAGCCGCCATTTTCAAAATGGCCGCCGTTGAAAAAAATGACGGCCGTTGTCAGATCTCAGTAATTGCCAAAGCAATTTCAATGAAAATTGGTATACTGGTACAGCTAACTATCCCGAGCATTTTTGCAAAAAAAAATTTGACGCGGCCGACATTTCAAAATGGCCGCCATCCGAACACCACCCCCCTAAAAATGTAAAAATTTAAACGTCATCCGATTTAGACGAAATTTGGTATACAGGTAGCTTATGATACCCTAAGTGTGCCACTATTTAAAAATGTTTTGTCCGACTTCCGGTTTCAAAATGGCGGCCGTTTTAAAGTTTTACAAAATGGCGGCCGTTGTCAGATCTCAGTTATGGCCAGAGCAATTTCAATGAAAATTGGTATACTGATACAGCTAACTATCCTGAGCATTTTTGCAAAAAAAATTTTTTGTCCAACTTCCGGTTTCAAAATGGCGGCCGTTTTAAAGTTTGCTCGTTTTCTCGCTCATCTTTTAACCGATCGAAATGAAACTTGGCCAACTGAAAGCTCATGTTATGAAGTTGTGCTCTTGACTTTTAGTTCCCTCTACTCGGTCAAAAGTGCGGAACGGGAGGCGACTTCAACGTTTCGGGAAACGTAAATTTAATTATTATTAAGTCGCCGACCACGAAGTGTCGGGCGACTTATTGTTTTTACTCCGTTTCTTATTATTAAGTCTCCGACCACGAAGTGTCGGGCGACTTATTGTTTTTACTCCGTTTCTTATTATTATTATTATTATTATTATTATTTTCATATTTCTTATGTTTTCCCCTCGCAATGTTGTCCGCTCGTTTTCTCGCTCATCTTTTAACCGATCGAAATGAAACTTTGGGAACATGTTAAGGGTGACCTGAAGTTGTGCAATCCACTTTTGAAATTTCAAATAGCCGCCATTTTCAAAATGGCCGCCGTTGAAAAAAATGACGGCCGTTGTCAGATCTCAGTAATTGCCAAAGCAATTTCAATGAAAATTGGTATACTGGTACAGCTAACTATCCCGAGCATTTTTGCAAAAAAAAATTTGACGCGGCCGACTTTTCAAAATGGCCGCCATCCGAACACCACCCCCTAAAAATGTAAAAATTTAAACGTCATCCGATTTAAACGAAATTTGGTATACAGGTAGCTTATGATACCCTAAGTGTGCCACTATTTAAAAATGTTTTGTCCGACTTCCGGTTTCAAAATGGCGGCCGTTTTAAAGTTTTACAAAATGGCGGCCGTTGTCAGATCTCAGTTATGGCCAGAGCAATTTCAATGAAAATTGGTATACTGATACAGCTAACTATCCTGAGCATTTTTGCAAAAAAATTTTTTGTCCGACTTCCGGTTTCAAAATGGCGGCCGTTTTAAAGTTTGCTCGTTTTCTCGCTCATCTTTTAACCGATCGAAATGAAACTTGGCCAACTGAAAGCTCATGTTATGAAGTTGTGCTCTTGACTTTTAGTTCCCTCTACTCGGTCAAAAGTGCGGAACGGGAGGCGACTTCAACGTTTCGGGAAACGTAAATTTTAATTATTATTATTATTATTCTTTTCCACACATTTTTCTTAATCATGAACTTGTCCGACACATTTTTTGAAAACGCTTTGACCAATCAAGATAAGACCTGCTGAGGTGGGTGGAGGGTCACTCAGAGGGGTGCCATCCACTTTTGAAATTTTCAAAATGGCCGCCATTTTCAAAATGGCCGCCGTTAAAGATTTTTGGCCCCCTCTCAGATCTCGGAGATGGCTGGATGGATTTTAATGAAAATTGGTACACTAGTAGAGTTAACCATCCTGAGCAGTGTGGCGAAAAAAAATTTGATGCGAACGCCGCCATTTTAAAATGGCCGCCGTTTTACCACACCCGCCCCCCAAAAACGTCAACTTTGTCCGATTTCAACGAAATTTGATTTCTAGACGTATTTTGATGTACTGAACCTGCTGAGGTGGGTGGAGGGTCACTCAGAGGTGTGCCATCCACTTTTGAAATTTTGAAAATGGCCGCCATTTTCAAAATGGCTGCCGTTAAAGATTTTTGGCCCCCTCTCAGATCTCTGAGATGGGTGGATGGATTTTAATGAAAATTGGTACACTGGTAGAGTTAACCATCCTGAGCAGTATGGCGAAAACAAATTTGATGCAAAAGCCGCCATTTTAAAATGGCCGCCGTTTTAGCACACCCGCCCCCAAAAACATCAACTTTGTCCGATTATAACGAAATTTGATTTCTAGAGGTATTTTGATGTACTGATTTGAATGGAATACTATCCATGGGGATTTGGGCGACTTCTGTGTTGGCATCCCAACACAATCATGTTTAATTAAGTCGCCGACCACGAAGTGTCGGGCGACTTATTGTTTTTACTCCGTTTCTTATTAAGTCGCCGACCACGAAGTGTCGGGCGACTTATTGTTTTTACTCCGTTTCTTATTATTAAGTCGCCGACCACGAAGTGTCGGGCGACTTATTGTTTTTACTCCGTTTCTTATTATTATTATTATTATTTTCATATTTCTTATGTTTTCCCCCTCGCAATGTTGTCCGCTCGTTTTCTCGCTCATCTTTTAACCGATCGAAATGAAACTTTGGGAACATGTTAAGGGTGACCTGAAGTTGTGCAATCCACTTTTGAAATTTTCAAAATGGCCGCCATTTTTAAAATGGCCGCCGTTGAAAAAAATGACGGCCGTTGTCAGATCTCAGTAATTGCCAAAGCAATTTCAATGAAAATTGGTATACTGGTACAGCTAACTATCCCGAGCATTTTTGCAAAAAAAAATTTGACGCGGCCGACATTTCAAAATGGCCGCCATCCGAACACCACCCCCCTAAAAATGTAAAAATTTAAACGTCATCCGATTTAGACGAAATTTGGTATACAGGTAGCTTATGATACCCTAAGTGTGCCACTATTTAAAAATGTTTTGTCCGACTTCCGGTTTCAAAATGGCGGCCATTTTACTGCAGGAAAAAGTCAACTTTGTCCGATTTCAACAAAATTTGATTTCTAGGCATATTTTAATGTACTGATTTGAATGAAATACTATCCATGGGGATTATAGTGGCAATGGGGGTTCGTTTGGGAGACATTCTGTGTTGGCATCCCAACACAATCAGAACTAGTTATTATTATTATTTTCATATTTCTTATGTTTTCCTTTTTCCCCTCGCAATGTTGTCCGCTCGTTTTCTCGCTCATCTTTTAACCGATCGAAATGAAACTTGGCCAACTGAAAGCTCATGTTATGAAGTTGTGCTCTACTCGGTCAAAAGTGCGGAACGGGAGGCGACAAAAAAAAATTTGACGCGGCCGATATTTCAAAATGGCCGCCATCCGAACACCACCCCCCTAAAAAGGTAAAAATTTAAACGTCATCCGATTTAGACGAAATTTGGTATACAGGTAGCTTATGATACCCTTAGTGTGCCACTATTTAAAAATGTTTTGTCCGACTTCCGGTTTCAAAATGGCGGCCGTTTTAAAGTTTTACAAAATGGCGGCCGTTGTCAGATCTCAGTTATGGCCAGAGCAATTTCAATGAAAATTGGTATACTGATACAGCTAACTATCATGAGCATTTTTGCAAAAAAAATTTTTTGTCCGACTTCCGGTTTCAAAATGGCGGCCGTTTTAAAGTTTGCTCGTTTTCTCGCTCATCTTTTAACCGATCGAAATGAAACTTGGCCAACTGAAAGCTCATGTTATGAAGTTGTGCTCTTGACTTTTAGTTCCCTCTACTCGGTCAAAAGTGCGGAACGGGAGGCGACTTCAACGTTTCGGGAAACGTAAATTTTATTATTATTATTATTTTCATATTTCTTATGTTTTCCCCTCGCAATGTTGTCCGCTCGTTTTCTCGCTCATCTTTTAACCGATCGAAATGAAACTTTGGGAACATGTTAAGGGTGACCTGAAGTTGTGCAATCCACTTTTGAAATTTTCAAAATGGCCGCCGTTGAAAAAAATGACGGCCGTTGTCAGATCTCAGTAATTGCCAAAGCAATTTCAATGAAAATTGGTATACTGGTACAGCTAACTATCCCGAGCATTTTTGCAAAAAAAAATTTGACGCGGCCGACATTTCAAAATGGCCGCCATCCGAACACCACCCCCTAAAAATGTAAAAATTTAAACGTCATCCGATTTAGACGAAATTTGGTATACAGGTAGCTTATGATACCCTAAGTGTGCCACTATTTAAAAATGTTTTGTCCGACTTCCGGTTTCAAAATGGCGGCCGTTTTAAAGTTTTACAAAATGGCGGCCGTTGTCAGATCTCAGTTATGGCCAGAGCAATTTCAATGAAAATTGGTATACTGATACAGCTAACTATCCTGAGCATTTTTGCAAAAAAAATTTTTTGTCCGACTTCCGGTTTCAAAATGGCGGCCGTTTTAAAGTTTGCTCGTTTTCTCGCTCATCTTTTAACCGATCGAAATGAAACTTGGCCAACTGAAAGCTCATGTTATGAAGTTGTGCTCTTGACTTTTAGTTCCCTCTACTCGGTCAAAAGTGCGGAACGGGAGGCGACTTCAACGTTTCGGGAAACGTAAATTTTAATTATTATTATTAAGTCGCCCAAAAAAATTTTTTTTGGGAGACTTATTGTGTTTGCACCGTTTCTTATTATTATTATTAAGTCGCCCAAAACAAGTTTTGGGAGACTTATTGTTTTTGCACCGTTTCTTATTATTATTAAGTCGCCGACCACGAAGTGTCGGGTGACTTATTGTTTTTACTCCGTTTCTTATTATTAAGTCGCCGACCACGAAGTGTCGGGCGACTTATTGTTTTTACTCCGTTTCTTATTATGTCGCCCCAGACTTTTTGGGGGCGACATATTGTTATTCTACTGTTTCTTTTTCACTATTATTATTATTATTATTATTATTATTATTATTCTTCCTCACTTTTTGTCCGGCTGATAACTCAGAGATGGCTGATTGGATTAGAACATCACATGGCATAAAGTAGAACCACTATCTGAAGTTGTGCAATCAACTTTAAAAATGGTGATATGTGGAACCATCTCCATGGAAACCAGAAAGTTATGCATGAGTGATTTTGGGCATTTTCCTTAATTTTTCGGAAACCTAGAAGCACAGAGGGACCAAACTTGGTATGATGGAAGACCATAATGAGATACAGGTTTGAGATGATTTTGGGGCGGAACGGAAAAACAAGATGGTCGCCATGGCTAAAAATAGATTTAACATGGGGCCTATGGGAAAATGATTTTTCTACAATAGCTTCACCATGGTTTGAGATATTCCAAAGTTTTTTTATAGGAAGTTGGACCTCATCAACCTTAAGAAGACAGGAAAGTTTGAAAAAAAAATTTCACACCGTGTGGCCGCAGCCACAACCGTTACGTTTGCATAGAAGCCTATGGGGAAATGGAGGTTTTTTGTCACCTCCATTTCTCTGCTATGCATTGACGGATTCCAATCAAACTTTACACAAAGCACCATCATCATTACATCTTGGAACTCACTTATCAAAAAATTCCAAAATGGCCACCTTTTCCACGATGGCCGCCACGTTACATTTGCATAGAAGCCTATGGGGAAATGGAGGTTTTTTGTCGCCTCCATTTCTCTGCTATGCATTGATGGATTCCAATCAAACTTTACACAAAGCACCGTCACCATTACATCTTGGAATTCATATTACGAAAAATTTCAAAATGGTGGCCATTTTTAAGATGGCTACCGAGTTACGTTAAAAAATACAACATTGTCGGAATTCAATGAAATCAACTTCTAGAGATAATTTGATGTGGGGAACAACATGGAATCATCGATTTTGGAATTCACATGACGAAAAATCATAAAAAAATGTCAGGGCGACATCTGCTATTGCTCGCAATGGCAATTCTAGTTATTATTATTATTATTTCATATTTCTTATGTTTTCCCCTCGCAATGTTGTCCGCTCGTTTTCTCGCTCATCTTTTAACCGATCGAAATGAAACTTTGGGAACATGTTAAGGGTGACCTGAAGTTGTGCAATCCACTTTTGAAATTTTCAAAATGGCCGCCATTTTCAAAATGGCCGCCGTTGAATAAAATGACGGCCGTTGTCAGATCTCAGTAATTGCCAAAGCAATTTCAATGAAAATTGGTATACTGGTACAGCTAACTATCCCGAGCATTTTTGCAAAAAAAAATTTGACGCGGCCGACATTTCAAAATGGCCGCCATCCGAACACCACCCCCCTAAAAATGTGAAAATTTAAACGTCATCCGATTTAGACGAAATTTGGTATACAGGTAGCTTATGATACCCTAAGTGTGCCACTATTTAAAAATGTTTTGTCCGACTTCCGGTTTCAAAATGGCGGCCGTTTTAAAGTTTTACAAAATGGCGGCCGTTGTCAGATCTCAGTTATGGCCAGAGCAATTTCAATGAAAATTGGTATACTGATACAGCTAACTATCCTGAGCATTTTTGCAAAAAAAAATTTTTGTCCGACTTTCGGTTTCAAAATGGCGGCCGTTTTAAAGTTTGCTCGTTTTCTCGCTCATCTTTTAACCGATCGAAATGAAACTTGGCCAACTGAAAGCTCATGTTATGAAGTTGTGCTCTTGACTTTTAGTTCCCTCTACTCGGTCAAAAGTGCGGAACGGGAGGCGACTTCAACGTTTCGGTAAACGTAAATTTTAATTATTATGGCTCCCAAACGAAAGTTTGGGAGACATATTGTTTTTGCTCCGTTTCTTATTATTTTTTTTTTTTTTTCTTCCACTTTCCGCCTGAATTTTGTCCGGCTGTTTTCTCGGAGACCGTAAATGGGATCCAAATGAAACTTCACACAAAAATAGGTCATGATGTGGAATTGTGCCTTTCAGGTTTAAAATTTTTTAAATGGCGGCCATCTTGAAATGGCGGCCATTTTAAAAATGAAAAAAATCCTTAAAAATCCAAAAGTTAACGTATTTCGATGAAAATTGGAATATAAGTAGAGTGTGTTATACCTTACCATATAACGCACATGTTGACTTTTTATGGCGGCCATTTTGAATCCAAGATTGCCGCCAAAAATTCAAAATGCTCGGAATCGCACGAAACTTGGTTTTTAGGAAGATAACCGTGTTGCGATCAGATGTTAGTCATCAAAATTTGAATTTGAACACGGCGGCCATCTTAAAATGGCGGCCATTTTAAAAATGAAAAAAATCCTTAAAAATCCAAAAGTTAACGTATTTCGAGGAAAATTGGAATATAAGTAGAGTATGTTATACCTTACCATATAACGCACATGTTGACTTTTTATGGCGGCCATTTTGAATCCAAGATGGCCGCCAAAAATTCAAAATGCTCGGAATCGCACCAAACTTGGTTTTTAGGAAGATAACCGTGTTGCGATCAGATGTTAGTCATCAAAATTTGAATTTGAACATGGTGGCCATCTTAAAATGGCGGCCATTTTGAAAATGAAAATAAATAAATCCAAAAGTTAACGGATTTCAATGAAAATTGGAATATAAGTAGAGTATGTTATACCGCACCATATGACGCACATGTTGGACTTTCTATGGCGGCCATTTTGAATCCAAGAGGGCCGACAAAATTGAAAAATGCTCCGATTTGCACGAAACTTGGTTTCATGGTAGATAAAGTTGCTGTGAATGGATGTCTGAACTCCAGTGTCCACGGGGGTCGTTTGGGAGCCAGTTATGATCCATAAGATCATAATCATGTTTAATTATTAAGTCGCCGACCACGAAGTGTCGGGCGACTTATTGTTTTTACTCCGTTTCTTATTATTATTATTATTATTATTATTTTCATATTTCTTATGTTTTCCCCTCGCAATGTTGTCCGCTCGTTTTCTCGCTCATCTTTTAACCGATCGAAATGAAACTTTGGGAACATGTTAAGGGTGACCTGAAGTTGTGCAATCCACTTTTGAAATTTTCAAAATGGCCGCCATTTTCAAAATGGCCGCCGTTGAAAAAAATGACGGCCGTTGTCAGATCTCAGTAATTGCCAAAGCAATTTCAATGAAAATTGGTATACTAGTACAGCTAACTATCCCGAGCATTTTTGCAAAAAAAAATTTGACGCGGCCGACATTTCAAAATGGCCGCCATCCGAACACCACCCCCCTAAAAATGTAAAAATTTAAACGTCATCCAATTTAGACGAAATTTGGTATACAGGTAGCTTATGATACCCTTAGTGTGACACTATTTAAAAATGTTTTGTCCGACTTCCGGTTTCAAAATGGCGGCCGTTTTAAAGTTTTACAAAATGGCGGCCGTTGTCAGATCTCAGTTATGGCCAGAGCAATTTCAATGAAAATTGGTATACTGATACAGCTAACTATCCTGAGCATTTTTGCAAAAAAAAATTTTTGTCCGACTTCCGGTTTCAAAATGGCGGCCGTTTTAAAGTTTGCTCGTTTTCTCGCTCATCTTTTAACCGATCGAAATGAAACTTGGCCAACTGAAAGCTCATGTTATGAAGTTGTGCTCTTGACTTTTAGTTCCCTCTACTCGGTCAAAAGTGCGGAACGGGAGGCGACTTCAACGTTTCGGGAAACGTAAATTTTAATTATTATTATTATTTTCATATTTCTTATGTTTTCCCCTCGCAATGTTGTCCGCTCGTTTTCTCGCTCATCTTTTAACCGATCGAAATGAAACTTTGGGAACATGTTAAGGGTGACATGAAGTTGTGCAATCTACTTTTGAAATTTTCAAAATGGCCGCCATTTTCAAAATGGCCGCCGTTGAAAAAAATGACGGCCGTTGTCAGATCTCAGTAATTGTCAAAGCAATTTCAATGAAAATTGGTATACTGGTACAGCTAACTATCCCGAGCATTTTTGCAAAAAAAAATTTGACGCGGCCGACATTTCAAAATGGCCGCCATCCGAACACCACCCCCCTAAAAATGTAAAAATTTAAACGTCATCCGATTTAGACGAAATTTGGTATACAGGTAGCTTATGATATCCTAAGTGTGCCACTATTTAAAAATGTTTTGTCCAACTTCTGGTTTCAAAATGGCGGCCGTTTTAAAGTTTTACAAAATGGCGGCCGTTGTCAGATCTCAGTTATGGCCAGAGCAATTTCAATGAAAATTGGTATACTGATACAGCTAACTATCCTGAGCATTTTTGCAAAAAAAATTTTTTGTCCGACTTCCGGTTTCAAAATGGCGGCCGTTTTAAAGTTTGCTCGTTTTCTCGCTCATCTTTTAACCGATCGAAATGAAACTTGGCCAACTGAAAGCTCATGTTATGAAGTTGTGCTCTTGACTTTTAGTTCCCTCTACTCGGTCGAAAGTGCGGAACGGGAGGCGACTTCAACGTTTCGGGAAACGTAAATTTTAATTATTATTATTATTATTTTCATATTTCTTATGTTTTCCCCTCGCAATGTTGTCCGCTCGTTTTCTCGCTCATCTTTTAACCGATCGAAATGAAACTTTGGGAACATGTTAAGGGTGACCTGAAGTTGTGCAATCCACTTTTGAAATTTTCAAAATGGCCGCCATTTTTAAAATGGCCGCCGTTGAAAAAAATGACGGCCGTTGTCAGATCTCAGTAATTGCCAAAGCAATTTCAATGAAAATTGGTATACTGGTACAGCTAACTATCCCGAGCATTTTTGCAAAAAAAAATTTGACGCGGCCGACATTTCAAAATGGCCGCCATCCGAACACCACCCCCCCTAAAAATGTAAAAATTTAAACGTCATCCGATTTAAACGAAATTTAGTATACAGGTAGCTTATGATACCCTGAGTGTGCCACTATTTTTAAAATTTTTGTCCAACTTCCGGTTTTAAAATGGCGGCCGTTTTAAAGTTTTACAAAATGGCGGCCGTTGTCAGATCTCAGTTATGGCCAGAGCAATTTCAATGAAAATTGGTATACTGATACAGCTAACTATCCTGAGCATTTTTGCAAAAAAAATTTTTTGTCCGACTTCCGGTTTCAAAATGGCGGCCGTTTTAAAGTTTGCTCGTTTTCTCGCTCATCTTTTAACCGATCGAAATGAAAATTGGCCAACTGAAAGCTCATGTTATGAAGTTGTGCTCTTGACTTTTAATTCCCTCTACTCGGTCAAAAGTGCGGAACGGGAGGCGACTTCAACGTTTCGGGAAACGTAAATTTTAATTATTATGGCTCCCAAACGAAAGTTTGGGAGACATATTGTTTTTGCTCCGTTTCTTATTATTATTATTTTTTTTTTTTCTTCCACTTTCCGCCTGAATTTTGTCCGGCTGTTTTCTCGGAGACCGTAAATGGGATCCAAATGAAACTTCACACAAAAATAGGTCATGATGTGGAATTGTGCCTTTCAGGTTTAAAATTTTGAAAATGGCGGCCATCTTGAAATGGCGGCCATTTTAAAAATGAAAAAAATCCTTAAAAATCCAAAAGTTAACGTATTTCGATGAAAATTGGAATATACGTAGAGTATGTTATACCTTACCATATAACGCACATGTTGACTTTTTATGGCGGCCATTTTGAATCCAAGATGGCCGCCAAAAATTCAAAATGCTCGGAATCGCACGAAACTTGGTTTTTAGGAAGATAACCGTGTTGCGATCAGATGTTAGTCATCAAAATTTGAATTTGAACACGGCAGCCATCTTAAAATGGCGGCCATTTTGAAAATGAAAATAAATCCTTAAAAATCCAAAAGTTAACGGATTTCAATGAAAATTGGAATATAAGTAGAGTATGTTATACCGCACCATATGACGCACATGTTGGACTTTCTATGGCGGCCATTTTGAATCCAAGATGGCTGACAAAATTGAAAAATGCTCCGATTTGCACGAAACTTGGTTTCATGGTAGATAAAGTTGCTGTGAATGGATGTCTGAACTCCAGTGTCCACGGGGGTCGTTTGGGAGCCAGTTATGATCCATAAGATCATAATCATGTTTAATTATGGCTCCCAAACGAAAGTTTGGGAGACATATTGTTTTTGCTCCGTTTCTTATTATTATTTTTTTTTTTTTCTTCCACTTTCCGCCTGAATTTTGTCCGGCTGTTTTCTCAGAGACCGTAAATGGGATCCAAATGAAACTTCACACAAAAATAGGTCATGATGCGGAATTGTGCCTTTCAGGTTTAAAATTTTTAAAATGGCGGCCATCTTGAAATGGCGGCCATTTTAAAAATGAAAAAAATCCTTAAAAATCCAAAAGTTAACGTATTTCGATGAAAATTGGAATATAAGTAGAGTATGTCATACCTAACCATATAACGCACATGTTGACTTTTTATGGCGGCCATTTTGAATCCAAGATGGCCGCCAAAAATTCAAAATGCTTGGAATCGCACGAAACTTGGTTTTTAGGAAGATAACCGTGTTGCGATCAGATGTTAGTCATCAAAATTTGAATTTGAACACGGCGGCCATCTTAAAATGGCGGCCATTTTGAAAATGAAAATAAATCCTTAAAAATCCAAAAGTTAACGGATTTCAATGAAAATTGGAATATAAGTAGAGTATGTTATACCGCACCATATGACGCACATGTTGGACTTTCTATGGCGGCCATTTTGAATCCAAGATGGCCGACAAAATTGAAAAATGCTCCGATTTGCACGAAACTTGGTTTCATGGTAGATAAAGTTGCTGTGAATGGATGTCTGAACTCCAGTGTCCACGGGGGTCGTTTGGGAGCCAGTTATGATCCATAAGATCATAATCATGTTTAATTATTATTATTATTAAGTCGCCGACCACGAAGTGTCGGGCGACTTATTGTTTTTACTCCGTTTCTTATTATTATTATTATTTTCATATTTCTTATGTTTTCCCCTCGCAATGTTGTCCGCTCGTTTTCTCGCTCATCTTTTAACCGATCGAAATGAAACTTTGGGAACATGTTAAGGGTGACCTGAAGTTGTGCAATCCACTTTTGAAATTTTCAAAATAGCCGCCATTTTCAAAATGGCCGCCGTTGAAAAAAAATGACGGCCGTTGTCAGATCTCAGTAATTGCCAAAGCAATTTCAATGAAAATTGGTATACTGGTACAGCTAACTATCCCGAGCATTTTTGCAAAAAAAAATTTGACGCGGCCGACATTTCAAAATGGCCGCCATCCGAACACCACCCCCCTAAAAATGTAAAAATTTAAACGTCATCCGATTTAGACGAAATTTGGTATACAGGTAGCTTATGATACCCTAAGTGTGCCACTATTTAAAAATGTTTTGTCCAACTTCCGGTTTCAAAATGGCGGCCGTTTTAAAGTTTTACAAAATGGCGGCCGTTGTCAGATCTCAGTTATGGCCAGAGCAATTTCAATGAAAATTGGTATACTGATACAGCTAACTATCCTGAGCATTTTTGCAAAAAAAAATTTTTTGTCCGACTTCCGGTTTCAAAATGGCGGCCGTTTTAAAGTTTGCTCGTTTTCTCGCTCATCTTTTAACCGATCGAAATGAAACTTGGCCAACTGAAAGCTCATGTTATGAAGTTGTGCTCTTGACTTTTAGTTCCCTCTACTCGGTCAAAAGTGCGGAACGGGAGGCGACTTCAACGTTTCGGGAAACGTAAATTTTAATTATTATTATTATTATTCTTTTCCACACATTTTTCTTAATCATGAACTTGTCCGACACATTTTTTGAAAACGCTTTGACCAATCAAGATAAAACCTGCTGAGGTGGGTGGAGGGTCACTCAGAGGGGTGCCATCCACTTTTGAAATTTTCAAAATGGCCGCCATTTTCAAAATGGCCGCCGTTAAAGATTTTTGGCCCCCTCTCAGATCTCGGAGATGGCTGGATGGATTTTAATGAAAATTGGTACACTAGTAGAGTTAACCATCCTGAGCAGTGTGGCGAAAAAAAATTTGATGCGAACGCCGCCATTTTAAAATGGCCGCCGTTTTACCACACCCGCCCCCCAAAAACGTCAACTTTGTCCGATTTCAACGAAATTTGATTTCTAGACGTATTTTGATGTACTGAACCTGCTGAGGTGGGTGGAGGGTCACTCACAGGTGTGCAATCCACTTTTGAAATTTTCAAAATGGCCGCCATTTTCAAAATGGCCGCCGTTAAAGATTTTTGGCCCCCTCTCAGATCTCGGAGATGGGTGGATGGATTTTAATGAAAATTGGTACACTGGTAGAGTTAACCATCCTGAGCAGTGTGGCGAAAACAAATTTGATGCAAAAGCCGCCATTTTAAAATGGCCGCCGTTTTACCACACCTGCCCCCAAAAACATCAACTTTGTCCGATTTTAACGAAATTTGATTTCTAGAGGTATTTTGATGTACTGATTTGAATGGAATACTATCCATGGGGATTTGGGCGACTTCTGTGTTGGCATCCCAACACAATCATGTTTAATTATTATTATTCTTTTCCACACATTTTTCTTAATCGTCAACTTGTCCGACACATTTTTTGAAAACGCTTTGACCAATCAAGATAAAACCTGCTGAGGTGGGTGGAGGGTCACTCAGAGGGGTGCCATCCACTTTTGAAATTTTCAAAATGGCCGCCGTTAAAGATTTTTGGCCCCCTCTCAGATCTCGGAGATGGCTGGATGGATTTTAATGAAAATTGGTACACTGGTAGAGTTAACCATCCTGAGCAGTGTGGCGAAAAAAAATTTGATGCGAACGCCGCCATTTTAAAATGGCCGCCGTTTTACCACACCCGCCCCCCAAAAACGTCAACTTTGTCCGATTTCAACGAAATTTGATTTCTAGACGTATTTTGATGTACTGAACCTGCTGAGGTGGGTGGAGGGTCACTCAGAGGTGTGCCATCCACTTTTGAAATTTTCAAAATGGCCGCCATTTTCAAAATGGCCGCCGTTAAAGATTTTTGGCCCCCTCTCAGATCTCGGAGATGGGTGGATGGATTTTAATGAAAATTGGTACACTGGTAGAGTTAACCATCCTGAGCAGTGTGGCGAAAACAAATTTGATGCAAAAGCCGCCATTTTAAAATGGCCGCCGTTTTACCACACCTGCCCCCAAAAACATCAACTTTGTCCGATTTTAACGAAATTTGATTTCTAGAGGTATTTTGATGTACTGATTTGAATGGAATACTATCCATGGGGATTTGGGCGACTTCTGTGTTGGCATCCCAACACAATCATGTTTAATTATTATTATTCTTTTCCACACATTTTTCTTAATCGTGAACTTGTCCGACACATTTTTTGAAAACGCTTTGACCAATCAAGATAAAACCTGCTGAGGTGGGTGGAGGGTCACTCAGAGGGGTGCCATCCACTTTTGAAATTTTCAAAATGGCCGCCATTTTCAAAATGGCCGCCGTTAAAGATTTTTGACCCCCTCTCAGATCTCGGAGATGGCTGGATGGATTTTAATGAAAATTGGTACACTGGTAGAGTTAACCATTCTGAGCAGTGTGGCGAAAAAAAATTTGATGCGAACGCCGCCATTTTAAAATGGCCGCCATTTTACCACACCCGCCCCCCAAAAATGTCAACTTTGTCCGATTTCAACGAAATTTGATTTCTAGACGTATTTTGATGTACTGAACCTGCTGAGGTGGGTGGAGGGTCACTCAGAGGTGTGCCATCCACTTTTGAAATTTTCAAAATGGCCGCCATTTTCAAAATGGCTGCCGTTAAAGATTTTTGGCCCCCTCTCAGATCTCTGAGATGGGTGGATGGATTTTAATGAAAATTGGTACACTGGTAGAGTTAACCATCCTGAGCAGTATGGCGAAAACAAATTTGATGCAAAAGCCGCCATTTTAAAATGGCCGCCGTTTTAGCACACCCGCCCCCAAAAACATCAACTTTGTCCGATTATAACGAAATTTGATTTCTAGAGGTATTTTGATGTACTGATTTGAATGGAATACTATCCATGGGGATTTCGGCGACTTCTGTGTTGGCATCCCAACACAATCATGTTTAATTAAGTCGCCGACCACGAAGTGTCGGGCGACTTATTGTTTTTACTCCGTTTCTTATTAAGTCGCCGACCACGAAGTGTCGGGCGACTTATTGTTTTTACTCCGTTTCTTATTATTATTATTAAGTCGCCGACCACGAAGTGTCGGGCGACTTATTGTTTTTACTCCGTTTCTTATTATTATTATTATTAAGTCGCCGACCACGAAGTGTCGGGCGACTTATTGTTTTTACTCCGTTTCTTATTATTATTATTATTTTCATATTTCTTATGTTTTCCTTTTTCCCCTCGCAATGTTGTCCGCACATTTTCTCAGAGATGCAATGTCCAATCAAGATGAAACTTTGGGAACATGTTAAGGGTGACCTGAAGTTGTGCAATCCACTTTTGAAATTTTCAAAATAGCCGCCATTTTCAAAATGGCCGCCGTTGAAAAAAATGACGGCCGTTGTCAGATCTCAGTAATTGCCAAAGCAATTTCAATGAAAATTGGTATACTGGTACAGCTAACTATCCCGAGCATTTTTGCAAAAAAAAAGTTTGACGCGGCCGACATTTCAAAATGGCCGCCATCCGAACACCACCCCCCTAAAAATGTAAAAATTTAAACGTCATCCGATTTAGACGAAATTTGGTATACAGGTAGCTTATGATACGCTAAGTGTGCCACTATTTAAAAATGTTTTGTCCGACTTCCGGTTTCAAAATGGCGGCCGTTTTAAAGTTTTACAAAATGGCGGCCGTTGTCAGATCTCAGTTATGGCCAGAGCAATTTCAATGAAAATTGGTATACTGATGCAGCTAACTATCCTGAGCATTTTTGCAAAAAAAATTTTTTGTCCGACTTCCGGTTTCAAAATGGCGGCCGTTTTAAAGTTTGCTCGTTTTCTCGCTCATCTTTTAACCGATCGAAATGAAACTTGGCCAACTGAAAGCTCATGTTATGAAGTTGTGCTCTACTCGGTCAAAAGTGCGGAACGGGAGGCGACTTCAACGTTTCGTGAAACGTAAATTTTAATTATTATTATTATTATTTTCATATTTCTTATGTTTTCCCCTCGCAATGTTGTCCGCTCGTTTTCTCGCTCATCTTTTAACCGATCGAAATGAAACTTTGGGAACATGTTAAGGGTGACCTGAAGTTGTGCAATCCACTTTTGAAATTTTCAAAATGGCCGCCATTTTCAAAATGGCCGCCGTTGAAAAAAATGACGGCCGTTGTCAGATCTCAGTAATTGCCAAAGCAATTTCAATGAAAATTGGTATACTGGTACAGCTAACTATCCCGAGCATTTTTGCAAAAAAAAATTTGACGCGACCGACATTTCAAAATGGCCGCCATCCGAACACCACCCCCCTAAAAATGTAAAAATTTAAACGTCATCCGATTTAGACGAAATTTGGTATACAGATAGCTTATGATACCCTAAGTGTGCCACTATTTAAAAATGTTTTGTCCGACTTCCGGTTTCAAAATGGCGGCCGTTTTAAAGTTTTACAAAATGGCGGCCGTTGTCAGATCTCAGTTATGGCCAGAGCAATTTCAATGAAAATTGGTATACTGATGCAGCTAACTATCCTGAGCATTTTTGCAAAAATAATTTTTTGTCCGACTTCCGGTTTCAAAATGGCGGCCGTTTTAAAGTTTGCTCGTTTTCTCGCTCATCTTTTAACCGATCGAAATGAAACTTGGCCAACTGAAAGCTCATGTTATGAAGTTGTGCTCTTGACTTTTAGTTCCCTCTACTCGGTCAAAAGTGCGGAACGGGAGGCGACTTCAACGTTTCGGGAAACGTAAATTTTAATTATTATTATTATTTTCATATTTCTTATGTTTTCCCCTCGCAATGTTGTCCGCTCGTTTTCTCGCTCATCTTTTAACCGATCGAAATGAAACTTTGGGAACATGTTAAGGGTGACCTGAAGTTGTGCAATCCACTTTTGAAATTTTCAAAATGGCCGCCATTTTCAAAATGGCCGCCGTTGAAAAAAATGACGGCGTTGTCAGATCTCAGTAATTGCCAAAGCAATTTCAATGAAAATTGGTATACTGGTACAGCTAACTCATCCGATTTAGACGAAATTTGGTATACAGGTAGCTTATGATACCCTAAGTGTGCCACTATTTAAAAATGTTTTGTCCGACTTCCGGTTTCAAAATGGCGGCCATTTTACTGCAGGAAAAAGTCAACTTTGTCCGATTTCAACAAAATTTGATTTCTAGGCATATTTTAATGTACTGATTTGAATGAAATACTATCCATGGGGATTATAGTGGCAATGGGGGTTCGTTTGGGAGACATTCTGTGTTGGCATCCCAACACAATCAGCACTAGTTATTATTATTATTTTCATATTTCTTATGTTTTCCTTTTTCCCCTCGCAATGTTGTCCGCTCGTTTTCTCGCTCATCTTTTAACCGATCGAAATGAAACTTGGCCAACTGAAAGCTCATGTTATGAAGTTGTGCTCTACTCGGTCAAAAGTGCGGAACGGGAGGCGACTTCAACGTTTCGTGAAACGTAAATTTTAATTATTATTATTATTATTTTCATATTTCTTATGTTTTCCCCTCGCAATGTTGTCCGCTCGTTTTCTCGCTCATCTTTTAACCGATCGAAATGAAACTTTGGGAACATGTTAAGGGTGACCTGAAGTTGTGCAATCCACTTTTGAAATTTTCAAAATGGCCGCCATTTTCAAAATGGCCGCCGTTGAAAAAAATGACGGCCGTTGTCAGATCTCAGTAATTGCCAAAGCAATTTCAATGAAAATTGGTATACTGGTACAGCTAACTATCCCGAGCATTTTTGCAAAAAAAAATTTGACGCGACCGACATTTCAAAATGGCCGCCATCCGAACACCACCCCCCTAAAAATGTAAAAATTTAAACGTCATCCGATTTAGACGAAATTTGGTATACAGATAGCTTATGATACCCTAAGTGTGCCACTATTTAAAAATGTTTTGTCCGACTTCCGGTTTCAAAATGGCGGCCGTTTTAAAGTTTTACAAAATGGCGGCCGTTGTCAGATCTCAGTTATGGCCAGAGCAATTTCAATGAAAATTGGTATACTGATGCAGCTAACTATCCTGAGCATTTTTGCAAAAATAATTTTTTGTCCGACTTCCGGTTTCAAAATGGCGGCCGTTTTAAAGTTTGCTCGTTTTCTCGCTCATCTTTTAACCGATCGAAATGAAACTTGGCCAACTGAAAGCTCATGTTATGAAGTTGTGCTCTTGACTTTTAGTTCCCTCTACTCGGTCAAAAGTGCGGAACGGGAGGCGACTTCAACGTTTCGGGAAACGTAAATTTTAATTATTATTATTATTTTCATATTTCTTATGTTTTCCCCTCGCAATGTTGTCCGCTCGTTTTCTCGCTCATCTTTTAACCGATCGAAATGAAACTTTGGGAACATGTTAAGGGTGACCTGAAGTTGTGCAATCCACTTTTGAAATTTTCAAAATGGCCGCCATTTTCAAAATGGCCGCCGTTGAAAAAAATGACGGCCGTTGTCAGATCTCAGTAATTGCCAAAGCAATTTCAATGAAAATTGGTATACTGGTACAGCTAACTATCCCGAGCATTTTTGCGAAAAAAAATTTGACGCGGCCGACATTTCAAAATGGCCGCCATCCGAACACCACCCCCTAAAAATGTAAAAATTTAAACGTCATCCGATTTAGACGAAATTTGGTATACAGGTAGCTTATGATACCCTAAGTGTGCCACTATTTAAAAATGTTTTGTCCGACTTCCGGTTTCAAAATGGCGGCCGTTGTTAGATCTCAGTTATGGCCAGAGCAATTTCAATGAAAATTGGTATACTGATACAGCTAACTATCCTGAGCATTTTTGCAAAAAAATTTTTTGTCCGACTTCCGGTTTCTAAATGGCGGCCGTTTTAAAGTTTGCTCGTTTTCTCGCTCATCTTTTAACCGATCGAAATGAAACTTGGCCAACTGAAAGCTCATGTTATGAAGTTGTGCTCTTGACTTTTAGTTCCCTCTACTCGGTCAAAAGTGCGGAACGGGAGGCGACTTCAACGTTTCGGGAAACGTAAATTTTAATTATTATTTTTATTATTATTATTTAGGTTTCCACTTTTTTTAGACCGTGCACGTGTCCGACACATTTCTCAGAGACACCTTAATAGAATCAAATGAAACTTGGCACAGTTGTAGATTGACATATGGAGGGGTGCACTTAATAGTCAGATTTTTTATTTTGGCCGCCATTTCAAAATGGCTGCCACTTGACGACACCCACCCAAAATGGCAAAAATTTTCCCGTGGTCCGATTTCAACGAAATTTGGTATGGAGGTAGATTTTAGTATTTGGAGTGAAACGCTACCTTTGAAATTTTTTTCCGACGTCCCGTTTCAAAATGGTGCCGATAAACGTGTATAATTTTTAACGTTATCCGACCTCGATGAAATTTAACGTGCTCCAATTGAAAAAAAAATTGGTGTGGAGGTAGATTTAGGTGTCCCGAGTGGAAATCCACGTTCGGATTTTTTTTTCGATCGTGTGTTTCAAAATGGCCGCCAAAAACGTGTCAAATTTTCAACGTTGTCCGACTTTAATGAAATTTGATATGTAGGTACATTTCAATGTGCTGAGTGGAACGCAATACTATCCTTGGGGATTTGGGCGACTTCTGTGTTGGTATCCCAACACAATTATTATTTCGTTTTCCACTTTTTCTAGACCGTGAAATTGTCCGACACATTTCTCAGAGACGCCTTAATAGAATCAAATGAAACTTGGCAAAGTTGTAGATCGACATATGGAGGGGTACAGTCGATAGTCAGATTTTTTATTTTGGCCGCCATTTAAAAATGGCCGCCACTTGACGACACCCACTCAAAAATGGCAAAAATTTTCCCGTGGTCCGATTTCAACGAAATTCGGTATGGAGGTAGATGTTAGTATTTCGAGTGAAACGCTACCTTTGAATTTTATTTTTGACGTCGCGTTTCAAAATGGTGGCGAAAAACGTGTATAATTTTCAACGCTATCCGATCTCGATGAAATTTAACGTGCTCAGATTGCAACAAAATTTGGTGTGGCGGTGGATTTAAGTGACTGGAAATCCAAATTCGAAATTTTTTTTCCACCTGGTGTTTCAAAATGGCCACCAAAAACGCGTCAAATTTTAAACGTTGTCCGATTTTAATGAAATTTGATGTGTAGGTACATTTAAATGTCCTGAGTGGAACGCAATACTATCCATGGGGATTTTTGGCGACTTCTGTTTTGGCATCACAACACATTTTTTTTAGTTTTTATTAGAAATGGACAATTATACCCAATTAATGAATCAAACATAAAAAAGTAAACCATAATTTGTAGAATCGTATAGAATTAGAGGCCACCTTCCACTGTATTAAATACTTTCTACTTAATGATTGATGTTAAAATTATAACTTACTATATAAATTAATGTCTTTTAAAAACTGTAAAATTGTGTCGCAAGCGGCAGTTATAAACAACTCATAATATGAATTTATACTATAAAAACGTTTACGGATGTGTGCCACATTAACACAGTCCATCAAGACATGCTTGATTGTGTACGGACTGTTACATGTCACACATTCGGGCCGAGGTTCATTATTTAAAATATAACTGTGTCGTCTTGGTATGACCAAGGTGACACCTGGTTAAAACAACTTGGTCTCTGCGACCTGTAAAATTAGTCAAGTTACATTTGCGCAGTAGTGGCTGGATCTCATGAAGTTTATTATGAACTTGGAGATCCCTGCCACTTTGCCACAAAGAAGAAATGTAGTTAAAAATATATGGTATAAAATCATTTAAAGGAACTGAACACAAAATAATTTCATCATTTAATGCTTTCTGGGCTTCCTGGTCAACGACTGTGTTCCCATGGATTCCCACATGACTGGGAATCCAGAAAAACACAACTTCCTTTCCAATAGTAAAACGACATTAAATTTTATAAATTTCAAGTATTTTAAGAATACATTGATTTTTTGTTTTGGAATTTTCAGTTGAAATAAGACATGACAAGGAGTCTGAACAGATAATAAATTTACGCTCATCTGACGTCGGGACAATTTTTAGTGCAAGAAGAATGGCCTGTGCTTCTGCACTGAATAGAAGGATGCAGATGGCAGACGGCGAGTCTCAACACGCTCTCCGAAGACAGCGGCTGAAGCAACTTTGTCACCGTCCTTCGATCTGTCGATATAAATTTCACTATGGTCAGGATAGTATGATTTTATTTTGTTGTAATAATAAAGGGTTGGTGTCGGACATTTTAAATCTTCTAAGGTCATAAATGAATGTAGGTTTCGGATTTAACCAAGGAGGGTTTTTAGGAATTTCAATAGTGACAATTTCATCTACATTTATACCAGAATTTTCTAAATGAGGTTTTATTCTCGGGCCAAAAGGTTTAATTTTTTTTGGCTGTTTCTCAAAAACAGGTTTGTAAAGAGGTTTGAATACACAGTCGTGAGCAGGATTGACAGGATAAGCTTTTAATTTGGTTGCATTTGAACAAACCGAGCTTAATTCTTCTTTGATACAAAGAAGGCTCGTTTGCTTCAAATTATAAACTTTCAACAGGTTTGGTTCTTAAAGCTCCAAGGCAGGGTCGCAATCCTTGATGGTGTATAGTATCAAGGATTTTGACATATGACTTGCGAGCAGAACCATAAATAAAACAACCATAATCAAATTTAGATCGAACCATCGATCTGTATAGATTAATTAAAACATCGTACTCAGCAGCCCATTCGTTGCTGTCCACGACTTTTAAAATATCTAATGCCTTTAAGCATTTATTTTTTAACATTTTGATATGTAGAAAGGCCTTGAATCAAATATGAGACCAAGAAAAGTAGTTTCTTTTACAATTTTAAGAGGATTATTATATAATGTTAATATGGGATCAGGGTGTATATTCCGTTTATTATATTCGCAGTGGAGAATTTAAAACCATTGCCCATTTCTCTATTCTATTTAAACATAACTGAAGTTGACGTTCAATATTATTCATGTTTTTTCCTCGGTAACATATGATGAAGTCGTCAACATATAATTAACCATCAATATTATCTTTAAAACTTGAGCAAGGATATTAATTTTAATACTAAATAAAGTTACTGTTGGACACCCATCTCCTGTTAAAAAAGTCAGATAAAGTAGAACTGACCTAAACTTTCAATTCCCTGTCAGATAAAATGTCTGATATAAAGGTAAGAAGTCTACCTTTCAACCCCATATCAAAAAGATCCATGTTGTGTCATATGCTTTTTCTAAATCGAAAAGATAGACACAACATGTTCATTTTTGGCAAATATGCGTTCCTAATATATGTTTCAAAACGCACAAGATGATCTAAGGTAATTAAGGCCCTCGTCTGAATCAACACTGGATATTAGACAAAAGGTTGTTGGATTCTACAAACCAGACAAAGCCGATCATTGATCATCCTTTCCATGGTTTTACAGAGCCAGCTTGTGAGGGCTATAGGCCGATAGTTAGACGCTTCCGAGTGATCTTTACCTGGCTTTGGAATAGGCACAGCCGTGGCCATTTTCTAAATGGATGGCAAGTCACCCGTTTCCCAATTGTTGTTAGGGGGATTAAGAAGGCAATGGAGATCGTGGGATTTGTTTTAAGAAGCTTTTAGCTCTTCCAAAGAAAATGGTTTATTGTAATCTTCTAAATTTTTTGACAGGAAATTAAGTTTAGATTTTTCTTTTTGAATTTTGATACGCTGAAAATCGGGATAATTTTCAGCGGCAGAGTGTTTTGCAAATTTTTCGGCCAATTTGTTTGATATATCTGACTGATGTTAACAAGTCATTTCCATCCTTTAAATGATGGACATTTGCTTTACCGTTTCTATCTTTAATTTTACGAATCATGTTCCAAATTTTATTCATAGGGGTATGGTTATTTAGTTTGGATTCTTTGATCCGTTACCCTGCGAGCTTTCGCTCGAAAAATTTGGAATTGGTTAAGATTATTTTGAGTTGCGTGTTTATTAAAGCGTCGTTCGGCCTATTTGCGGTTTTAGTGTCACCACATCTGTCAGCGTACCATAGTTTACTAGGTTGTTTTGGATTTGTCGAGGTCTTAGGAATTGTTTGATCAGCAATTGAAATAAGAGTTTCATTAAATTTTAATTGATTGGATGATTGTTGTTTTACGTCCAGCAAGCAATATTCCAGCTATATCCAGGACGTGAAAATTAGAACTTTTAAGTAATTTAATTATTTAAAGAATATCCATTCTTTCAAAAACGTGGTCTCATACAATAATATGAGCATATATACAGATAAAAAGAAAACTAAAACAATAGAAAGTATTCAATATCACAATTTAAAATCCAATTAAATTTTTCTGTATAAATCAATTTCCTTTAAAAACTGTAAAATTGTGTCGCCAGCGACAGTTGTAAATAAATTGTTGTAAGAATTAACAGAATAAAAACGTTCCCGAATGTGTGCCACGTCAGCACAGTCCATCAAGACATGCTGGATGGTATATGGACAGTTGCATAGCACACACTCGGGTCTTGGTTCATTGTTTAAAATATAACAATGTGTCGTCCTAGTTTGTCCAAGACGACACATGGTTAAAACCACTTGGTCTCTACGACCTCTACAAGATTTCAAATTATGTATGTGCAGAAGTGGTTGGATCTCATGAAGTTTATTATGAGATCCAACTGCCATAGATTAGAAATGTATTTAAAATATATAATTTGAAATCAGTAAAAGGAATTTTACAGTTAATAATGTCATTTTCTAAGGCAGCCTTAGCCTCCCTGTCTACGACTGTGTTTCCATGGATTCCCACATGGCTGGGAATCCAGAAAAATACAACCTCTTTACCCAATGTTGTCAAGGATTTGTAAATTTGAATGATTTTCAAAATAAAAGGATTTTACAATTTTTAATTGCAAGAAGACATGATAAAGAATCAGAGCAGATAACAAATTTACTTTCAACGGACAATGCAACACTTTTGAGTGCCAAAAGAATAGCCCGTGCCTCTGCACTGAATACAGAGGATGCGGACGAAAGACGGCGAGTTTCAACACGCTCTCCGAAGACAGCGATTGAAGCAACTTTATCACAGTCTTTCGATCTATCTGTATATATTGTGCTATGGTCAGAATATTTAGATTTTATTTCTGCAAAGTGTTGCTGAATAATTAAAGGGTTTGTTTCGGATTTTTTATGCATTCTCAAATAATAAATAAATACGGGTTTGTGGTTCAACCAAGGAGGATTTTGTGGAATTTCGACAGTAGCTATTTCATTTAAATTTATGCCAGAATTTTCCGAATGAGATTTTATTCTTAGGCCAAAAGGTTGAATTTTATTTAGAGTTTTTCAAAAATGTTCTCATAAAGAGGGTTAAAAATACAGTCATGAGCCAGGGTAAGCCTTTAACTTGGTTGCGTATTGCAAACCGAGCTTAACTCTTCTCTGATATAAAGAAGGCTCGTCTTCATCATATATAAACTTTCGACAGGTGTGGTTCTAAAAGCTCCAAGGATTTTGACATATGACTAACCATATATAAAACAACCATAATCCAATTTAGATCGAACCAGCGATCTTTATAGATTCAATAAAACGTCGCACTCAGCACCCCAGTCGGTGTTGGCTACGACTTTTTAAAATATCTAACGCCTTTAGGCATTTATTTTTTAACAGTTTGATATGGGGAAGAAAGGTGAGCTTTGAATCGAATACTAAACCAAGAAAAGTAGTTTCTTTCACAATTTTTATAGGATTGTCATATAATGTAAGTTCGGGGTCTGGATGCATTTTCCTTTTGTTACAAAAATGCAGGCCAACAGTTTTGGCAGAGAAGAAATTAAAACCATTCTCCATTGCCCATTTCTCTAGTCTGTTTAAACATAACTTTTCTAGATCCAAAATGATTGACACAACATGTTCATTTTTTGCAAATGCGTTTCTTATGTAGGTTTCAAAACGCACCAGATGATCTAGGGTACTTCGCCCTTGTCGACATCCACATTGGATATTGGATAGAAGGTTGTTGGATTCTAAAAAAAGTCGATCGCGTATCGTCCTTTCCGCCGTTTTCCGTGGTTTTACAAAGATAGCTTGTGAGGGCTATAGGCCGATAGTTGGACGCTTCTGAGTGATCTTTTCCTAGTTTTGGAATAGGCACAACAATGGCCATTTTCAAATAGATGGTAAGTCACCCGTTTCTATAATGTTGTTAAGAAAATTTAGAAGGCATTCGAGAGAAGATTGTGGCAGATGTTTGAGAAGTTGATAGTGGATGTCATCTGGACCACATGCTGTACCGTGAGATTTGTTCAAAGAAGTTTTAGCTCTTCGAAAGAAAAAGGTTTATTGTAATCTTCTAAATTTGTTGACAGGAAATTAAGTGTTGATGTTTCTTTTTGAATTTTGATTCACTGAAAATTGGGATGAAAATTTTCAACAGATGAGTGTTTTGCAAATGTTTCGGCCAGTTTGTTAGATATATCTGAATTTGATGTTAACAAGTCTTGTCCATCCTTTAAATGATGGACATTTGCTTTACTGTTTTTTTACCTTTAATTTTACGAATCATGTTCCAAATTTTATTCATAGGAGTATGGTAATTTAGTTTAAAAACAAAGTTACACCAAGAGGCGCGTCGTCTTTGTTTCGTTACCCTGCGAGCTTTCGCTCGAAAAATTCGGAAATGGTTAAGATTATTTTGAGTTGGGTGTTTAATTATTGAGTTGGGCTTTTTTCCGGTCTTTAATAGCGTCCTCACAGCTGTCATCGACCATGGTTTACTAGGATATTTTGGATTTGTCGAGTTCTTAGGAATTGTTTCATCAGCAATTGAAATAAGTGTTTCATTGAATTTTAAAATTGTATCAGAAATATTTTCAAAAGTATCCGAGTTAAGTCGCAGTATACAGAGTTGTTCAAATAGAGGCCAATTGGCTTTGTTAAATTTATACCGAGCGGCTCGTTCTGTGACGGAGGAGTGCAAAGATTCCAATATAATGGGAAAGTGATCACTGCCACAGAGATCGTCATGGACTTTCCATGAGAAATCGGGCAGCAGAGAAGTATCTGCTATTGCAAGATCGATAGCCGAATATGATCCATTCCCAGGATGTAAATATGTATTAGTTCCATTATTAAATATGCACAAATCTTCCTGATTCATTAAGTTTTCAATAATTTTACCTTTTTCGTTTATTGTGTTACTTCCCCATAAAGGGTTGTGTCCGTTGAAGTCCCCAAGTAATATATTAGGAACAAGAAGACTATTGAACCTGTTCTCGACCTTAATGGGATCCCGAAGCAGTTTTGGAGTACGATCTCCTTTTTCATTTGAATTTGAGTTGGAAGATTTTGTATTTGAATTGGACTTAATATTTGAATTTTTGGGGGGCTGCTTGAAGAATGAGTTGAGGATTGAGAGGGTGTTGAAGACGTAGTAGATGCCGAAGGCGTAGAAGTTTGAGATGCTGAAGATTTTTGAGATGATGTCATTATTTTATCAGTGGTTTGAGCCGATAGTCTTGTTGGGTCTCTTTGATCTATAGGCCAGGTGATCATGGTTTGCTTTTCAGATGTAACATAAACGCGTTCTGTCACACTGGCATTACAGAAGACGATGGATTACTCACTGAACTAAAGAGACGACGAGCCTCAGGGTATGTGATGTTCTTTTGTTTTCAATTTTTGTATGTCCTTTTCTTTTTTAAAATGATGACAGTCTTTTGAGGACGACATGTGGATTTCACCACAATTGGCACACTTTGGGTTGTTTGTGCAGGTAAAGCCCTCATGTCCTACCTCTGCACAGTTACAGCATACCAAGGAGCCTCTACATTGTCCCTTGCCATGACCAAACTTTTGGCATTTAAAGCAGAGCACAGGATTTGGGATATATGCGCTGACTTTAACGCTGTATAGTCCAATTTTGATAGACTGAGGGACAGATGGAGAATTAAAGTTGAGCAGAAAGGTATTTAGTTTTACCTGAATACCTTGTCTCTTGGCAACGGATCTTTTGACCTTTGTTACACCCTGAGGTTTGAGCCTTTAACAAATTTCCTCGTCCGTTAGTTCAGAGAGATCATCGTCTCTGTAATGAATGATCCATTGAAAAGAATTTAATGTTCTGTGAGGAGTGGAAGATACGTCTAAATCGCGAATTTTATTGAGCTGAAGTAAATTTAAAGATTGTTGTTTTTGGAAACTTCAATAAGAATTGATCGGGATTTCATTTTTGTTACGTTTTTAACATCCCCTGCACAGCCTTTAATGCTTTTTCCGGTGACGAAAGGGGAAATTTTTGATAAAGGTTTGTTGGAATCCTTTCTAGTCAAAACAACAAAACGTGAAAAGTGATCATCATCAACTATTTCTTCAAGCGAAATGTCATTTTTTCTTTTTTTACGTAAATGTTTTTAAAGACATGTTACAAGAATGCGGTTCACCACCCTTGTCACCCACCCGCCACGGAGTGCCAACAGATGCGATGCTTGGTGTCAACGGATCACCAGCAGAAAGCTTCAGGTGTTCCAAGGGTGGTATACTCAAATAGATAAATTTCTTCACGAACGCAAGCTTCGTGCCAGAATTAACTGGCGAAACAACCGTTCGAAACTATATCTACTCGATTGACCCATGAGCCACCGCCTTCTTAACAGCTTGTAACTGCACAACTTTGGAAGTGAAATTCACAAGATATAATCAAGTGATAAGAGAAATGACGACAAGCTTGGCGTGACCAGCCGATTGACAGAGCCGGGTCCATCCGGTCTCCCGTCTAGTTGAAGTCAAGGCCAAAGTGGCGTGTTGAAAATCGAAACTCACTCGTCCGCACTAATGGATGCAGCAGAGAGTGATCTCTCAACCACCTTGATCCCTTCCTCCACCTTCACGGGTTGCAACACACGTCAAACATGTCGCCTCTATAAAGCTGAGGAAGCTTTGCCCTTCAGCCGCCGCCTTCTTTGCAAATACTTAAAGGAAGCTGTCTATCAACTGGTAAATATATTTCATGGAATAGTTTGAAAGGAAAATATTATAATAGAATGGCGAAAATGAGAAGGATTCACAAAGGGCAAGACGTGACACGCCGATTCATATAAGTCAGGGCTAAGTCGATTTCCCGTCTAGAAAAAGTAAGGGTTCAGTAAGTTATCGGGACCGTTCACCCGGCCTACTGAAATCCCGTCCTGTAATCGACACGGCAGGTGTTGCCACTGTTAGCAGACTCTTAAAGCAGGCTGAGGAAGCCGTGGGCCTATTCTCCTGTGCCCCGGGCCCACACGGGGTTTTATTTCATGAAGCAAAATTGTCAGTATGCATATAAAACAGCTATGGAAACATTGATTAAATGTTTGCTTAACGTCCTGCGAACAATAATTCAGCTATATTCAGGACAAGACATCTACGGGAATAAGGGCAACAATGTTTATATTATCGGAAAGGACGGCAAATTTAGCCTTTTGTAATGGCTACAATTAGTCTGTTGTCTTTCAAAATATACAAAAGAGAGCTCTATAGTGGCATTATCCAATCGCACTATCCATTATGGTCAGCGGTCGGCTTCACGTATTATATAAATTATAACCCAAACCAAGAGCGTTTTTCATATTCGCCAAACAGCTCCATGGTTCGAGCACTGGGAACCCTCAGTTTCTGAAAAAAATACTGGTTCATCAGAGCTGCGTCGCGAATTAAAGCAACTAGAAAATGATGAACCAGAAATTTAGACTTGTGTTACATGCAAAAACTACTTTAGTAATGACGAAGTTAGAGTAAAGCAGTGTGAATATTGTAATGGCTGCTACTGCAGTGTTTGTCTAGACATCGCTCAAGAACAGTAAGTTTGCATGCATCCCTCTCTTCATTGGATTTTGTTGTAATTGCGTGGAGAAAGTTTTTAAGGATATTTGAACTGATAAGGAAATTGAGGTACCTTATGCATTTGTGAAAGAAATGGAAAGGCGGGTAAAGTCTCGTGTGCAAGAGATGGCTATTAAAATAACCTCGGAACAGGTTAAGTGTATAGTAAAGGAAACATTGAAGTGCCTATATACTATTGCAGATAGCTTATATAATAAGATTGAAGAGTTTTAATACTTTCTTTTTGTTACAAGGCTGAATTTTCCCGTTGTGCGTAGTAATTTGCAATGGTGTATTCACCAACAGTTACATATAGCGGGAATTAAAAAAATTCAACGGTTTGCATTCACCCAATAAATACGCTTAACGGTCACATAACTGTGGGTCTGCTCGACTTTATTTTCATTATCTTGATATTTGACAAGAGGATTCAAAGCTCGCCTGAACGTGACCTGCAAGTGATAATGATAGAACAGCAGACGCTTTCTCCTTGTTTTCTAGACATTTGGACAACCCAGTGGAGAAACAAAAGGAGATCTTCACTGTTTTGGAATCCCAAATGCCTACCTTAAATACGTCGGAATGTAAGTCGGATTTGATTTAAGACATGAGTACCGTCATTTAGATATACAAAGTAAGGGACTTTGATAATAGTATTTTAAGTGTACCTGAAAACAAACTACAGGATATATTGAATTTTATTGTGCTAGTTATGGATAATTCCGAAAATATTACCGCTAGAAAATTTGCAACGGTAAACACGCAAAATTATTGCACTTTCGACTGCATTAGGAAACATATGTAGAATCATGTCTAGTATTTACATCATGCTGTAAATGAGCGAACCTCTTGGGATTCAAAAGTTGATTGAGACATTAAGGCCGTTAAAGAGTTAGAATTTTGGCATTCTTCCCTAAATTCTTTGCCAAATTGTTTACTTGCACCTATACATAGACTTCCCGAGAGGTTAGTTTATACCGATGCAAGTTCTTATGCCGTCGCGGGTTATGTTGTTAATTTTTCTAATAAAATTGCACATCCGATGTGGACGTCTGAAGAAAAGCTTAAATGTTCAACTTGGAAAGAGCTTAAGCGGTGATTTTGACTTTAAGAACTTTTTTCCAATTTTGTTAAACTTTTTACTGATAATCAAAATATATCCCCCGTATAACGGAAGTTGGTAGCATGAAACAGGATTTGCCTTAGTTAGCTATGGACATTTTTATATTTTAAATTCTGTGTGTCTTAAAATAGAATTGATACCACGGTCTTTGACATTACAGCAGACCAGTACAGTATAATATTGATTTTGATGATTGGTCTGTATCGGACAGAATTTTTCATTATTTTCTTAAGATATGGGGACCTTATTGATCGTTTTGCCAACATTAATAATAACCACTACCTAGGTATTAGTCTAATTTTTTTCATCCTCCAACTAAGGGTGTGGATGCCTTCACGTTTGATTGGTCATATGACAATCACTGGCTTGTGCCGCCAGTGTCAATGTCTCAAACCATTTAACATATTCAGTTGTGTGAAGCCAAAAATACTCTTGTAATACCAAAATTGAAATCGGCCATTTTTGGGTTGTTCGTTTCCATTGAAACCGAAAAGATTATCGTTTTAATTAGATTTCTGTTGAGTAGGAAACCCCTTCTTAATCCTTTCAACAACGGCCATGCGGAGAAGTCTTCAGTTGTGACAGATTTATTTCTAATGTACTTATACTAAAACTTGATTATTGAAAATCACAAATCTATATTGGCATCCTTTGGTCTCAAAATCAAAGTCGAAGATTGTGATCTCCCCTTATTGTATTGGATACCAAAACTTCACAAAAATCCATACAAACAGCGTTTTATAGCAGGATCGTCTAAGTGTACTACCAAAACACTATCGCAACTCCTGACCACTATTTTAACAACAGTAAAAACGGGGCTTCAAAAATATAGCGACACTTTTAATCCAGGAGTGGAATAAATGAAATGTGGATATTAAAAAATTCAAAAGACCTGACAGACATTTTGAGGTCTGGATCTCTTTCCCATTGTAACAGCATTAAAACATTTGATTTTTCGACACTCTATACGGCCATCCCTCATATCCAGCTTAAAACTAGGCTTAAAGATCTTATACAACGCTGCTTTTTCAAGAAAAACGGAAAGAGACGATACAAATACCTAGTAATTAGTCATGACAGAACTTACTTCGCCATTAATGACTCTAAATCTACTACCAAATATACTGAAGACCAAATCTGTCATATGTTAGATTTTCTGATTGACAACATATTCGTCATGTTTGGAGGACATGTTTTTCAACAGACTGTTGGTATTCCAATGGGTACTAATTGTGCTCCTCTCCTCGCCGACCTGTTTTTGTACTCTTATGAGGCTGAGTTCCTAGAAGGCCTGCTGAAGAAGAAAGAAAAGACACTGGCCCAGACCTTTAATTTAACATTCCACTATATTGATGATGTTTTGTCCCTCAACAATTCTAAATTTGGTGACTATTTACATTCAATTTACCCTAGCGAGCTTGAAATTAAAGACACCACCAATACACTAAGCCCAGCCTCTTACTTAGACCTACTTCTAGAAATAGACTCAGGAAAACTACAAACTAGACTCTACGACAAACGACAAACTTCAACTTTCCAATTGTCAACTTCCCGTTCATCGACAGCAACATTCCAGCAGCTCCAGCGTATGGTGTGAACATTTCACAACTTATACGTTATTCTAGATCCTGCGATCGGTATTCCGATTTTCTAGACCGATCCCTGCTGTTGACTGCTAAACTACTCAAACAAGGGTTTGTTGCACCTAGGTTGATGTTATCTCTCCAGAAGTTCTATGGTCGTCACCATGACTTAATTGATCGTTATGGGAAATCAGTGTCTCAAATACGATCTGACATGTTTGCTGAGTCATAGGTAGTGATTCCTATTCCTGGATTTGACTTTTCCCTAGACATGACAATGAGTAACTCGACGGGTGTCTAATTAGAGGCAGGCACTGCTTACTCGTCCGGAGCACCTGAGTGCACCCATGGTTTTGATTGGGTTCGGGTTACTCTCTTTCTGTTTTTTGTGTTTTTGGTTTTTGTGTTGCGTTTTGTCTATATCCGGATTTGTAACTGTCCCTTGACTTTTGGCTCTTGTTGTTCGGTCGGTTTTCTTTGTTATTTTTCTTGACCATGGAAACTGCTGATAACATTCGAAACTTAAGAATACTGCGAACCTTGCCTCGTTTTGTTACAATATGCGATGTATATTGAACAGTGTACAAGTGCATGTATTTGGCGGACCTGGCCGTGATTTTAATATTGGAATGTGCAGCTTTTCCTTATTTTACAATTTACAGGCTTTCACACATACCAGGTTTATGCAAAGTTGCGTTTGCTGTCATTTATACGACAAAGAGAAACAAATTAGATTATACAAGAAATTTGATCTGTATTCTACAAAATTTAAAACAACATAGTCTCTCTTATTTGCCTGTAAAACTGTTTTTTTTGTATCTCACTGACTTGATTGTTTGACTTGATTGTTTCAGTTTGTTCAATTTCCGTACTTAATTCTAATTTCTATTAATTGATTTTACTATTTATTTTATTTTCAAAAGCCTTGTCACAGTTCGCTTGTCAAAAAGAAAATCAACGCTGATATAATTGCAAACCTTTTTTTACTTCTATCAGCATAAAACATATTTTGTCTAATGCATGTTTTTTTCGATACAAAGAATTGTCGAATATAAGAATGAGCGATAAAATTTTTTACGATACCCATATTCAAATTTGTGTTCGCAGTAGCAAGACAGGTATTTATAGACAAGACAGCAATTTAGTTCGCATAGTTTACGAAGTAAGGGAGCAACATAGGCTACAAAGAACTGTGTCTCTGATATAGATAGACTTTTCAAAGTGCATGCTCGTTGGCGGTCTGAAAATGCCAAAGAGGGATATATGAGAGACAGTCTGAAGAAAGACTTTTTTCTCAAAATATCAAGATGTCGCAAACCTGCATTACAAAGATTTATTTAGTTTCGTTGTATTGAACCCCGTATAGAAAAGAAATGTATGTTCGTTTAATCCAGTCAAATAGAACATGAATAAATTTCTTTTCGTTACAGGGGTAAATACGCCCGTCGTGCGTATTATCCACCCGTCACATAGAGCGGGAATTAAATCATTCGACGGTTTGCATTCACCCAGTCAACACGCTTGTCACATAACTTTGGATGTGCTCGGCGTTATATTTTGTTAAGTTATCAGATTACGTTCATTTCAGCACAACCAAATACGTTCGTTTACTTAAACCAGTTTTATATACTTTTACACTGTTCAAGACACAGGATTGTAAACAAAATATGTAATATATTGTGTATTGATGATAATATCTTTGTAGATTGAGCAGGCCACATCGAAAAGTGGGTCAACACCCGCAATTTAAAATTGTTATATTCTACATGTTGTGTTATTTAACGACTGTATGTTGCAAATCTGCATTCCAAAGATTTACTGCGTTTTGTCTTATTGAGCCCAGTATAGAAAAGTAGAAAAGAAATTTTTTTATGTTCGGTTGAACCAGTGAAAAAGATAATAAATTGAGATATCTTAATGCATATGACTATGCACCTGATGTCATTGTGATAGCATATATTAAAAACTGCAAAATATAAACTGATTAAAAGCTAATACGAATTACGGGTTTATGATATGTTTCCAGTATCCCTACCAAATTCAGGAAGAGGAGTATATATATATATATATATATATATATATATATATATATATATATATATATATATATATATATATATATATATATATATATATATATGTACATAGATTAAAATGTGTCTAGTTGATAACGATAACCTATTGATTGGTTGTGTATACAGAGCCCAACCTCGAATGCTAGTAACATTACCAAGTTAAATGAAGTAAACTGGAAAAAATGTTTAGTCAGATAATGGTTACAGGGGACTGCAGTTTCCCCAAGATTATTCGATCACACTGGCAAGGTAAATATGAACCTGACTCACTATTCTTAGAGAGTATTAGACACTGTTATTTCGAACAAATTTGTAGACAAGCATACACGTTGTAGAATTGATCAGGAACCGTCTGTTCTTGATTTAATGTTAGTCAATGAGAGTAATCGCATCCCATCGATTAATTATGAAGATCCCTTGGGATCTAGTGATCACTGCGTATTGAGTTTTAACTACCATCAATGTATTTACAATGAATCAAATACTATTGTAAAATATAATCATTTAAAAGCAAATTATGCATAGTTTAGGCAGGTAATGGATCTAGACTGGTCTAAAATATTACACGATAAAAATACAGAGGGAATGCTTAGTGTATATATGAACAAGTTGACGAAAGCTATTGATGTTTGCATTCCCAAGAGTAAGACTTTTAACTTAAAAAGAAGGACGCCATTATCAAAGGTATCAATGCCTGTATTAACATAAAAAACGGATATGGAAAATGTACTCAGAACAAATAAGTACTGAAAAATATAACGAATATTGCAACACCAGAAATAAAGTCAAATCCGGTATTAGGAAAGAACGGAAAAACAGATTGAAGAGACGGCAAAAAAGAACTGTAAGAAGTTTTGGAAATATGTAAATTCAAACCGAAAATCTAGGATCGGATACACTGCATAACGGTGTGAAGAAGAACGCAGCAATACCAGATTAGGAGAAAGCTGAGTTCTTAGCCAATTTTTGTCAGTGGGGTGTTTTCAAGTTCCTGATAACAATGAGAAAGTGTATTGTAATGTTAACTGTTGACAAACAGTAACAGTACCTAGTCTATGGAAACTAGGGCAAATATCGCTCAATTTAAGAAGGAAATAAATCTTCCCCGACAACTACCGATCAGTAAGTCTAACTAGCATCATTGGTAAACTAATGGAAAAGCTCATTAGAAAGAGGATTGTAGACCATTTGAGTATTTATAAACTCTTTAATAAGAGGCAATTTGGTTTCGTCAGTGGTAGATTGACTCTTTGCAACTATTGAAGACTCTTGAAAAGTAACAGAGATTTTAGGCAAAGGTATGGATTCTATGAAAGCATTTGATAAGATACCATATAAAAGTCTTATTATGAAACTTAGACAACACGGTATTAGTGATCAATCTTGCAGGTGGATCGAAAGTTTCCAGAGTAACAGAAGACAGAGGGTCCATATCAATGGTAAGTTCTTACTATGGCACGAAGTCACCAGCAATATTCCTCAAGCCTTGGTTCTTGGTCCTATACTTGTTCTCTTCATAAACAATTTACCAGAAACCGTTCTGTCGGAGGTATTCCTATTCGCTGATGATACCAAAATGTTCAGACACATGAAATTAGAGGAAGATGTTTCAATTATTCAAAAAGATCTAGAAAAACTATTTTATTTTCTGGATTGTTCATTGGTTATTCCGTTTTGAACCAGATAAATGCGAGGTCCTGAAAGTATATAATAGAAGTAGGCAATGTTATAAACACAAGTATATCATGCACACACACGATGGTAATGAAACTGTACATGAAGTAGTTGATTCGGAAAAAGATATAGGAGTAACAATTGATAAGCACTTAACTTTTAATGTCCACACCCAGAACCAAGTAAACATGGCAAATAAATCTGTTGGTATTATTAGAAAAAAACATTCAGCTCATTAGACTATGATCAATCATTTTGTTTATTATTCAACGCACTAGTAAGACCTCACTGCGCAAACAGTGTATCCATACCTAAGCAATAAATTGTATGAAGACATGTGAGAATATTGAACTTACCAACTTTAAAGTTGAATAGGTTGCGTGGGGATATGATATAGACATTTATGATAATTAAACCCGTTTATAATGAGGATGTAACAACTGGTTTGTTTACCATCAATACTGGTAACACTACCAATACAAGAGATCATCTGTTACAATTGAGAAAGACATTCTGTTTGCATCTCCTGAGGAAATATTTTCGCACAAAGAGTTGTAGACATTGGAATAATTTGCCTGAGTATGTGATCAATTGTAAAAATGTCAAGACATCTGAAAACCAATTGAATTAACTATGGAATGACCATCCTATGCGATTCGATTTTAAGATTATGAACCGAGAAACATAGAGGAGCAGCAGCACCTGCATGTATAATTAACGCAGGTACACGTAGCTAGGTAGTTCATTGGAGTAAATCAGACCATACCAAAGTGATATATAATAGAGACAATACTGTCTCATACCTACGAATTATTTTTATAAGTGCATGTATCATTTTCCTGAGCTCATGCTCCCTGATGATACCTCGCTCTATAACTTTATACACACAATTTACAATAAATGCCACAATATGGCATGATCCTACAAAGCTATTGGCACAACTTCAGTATTATTCAGTTAAAATTCATGCAATTATTCTGTGACAATAATTGGGTTTTATTTTTTTTTAATCTTTATTTAGTTAATTGTATTATCATTACCATCTTTTAAAAAGAATAAAATCAGTGTCATTTGACTATATAATTTGTTCGCGTATATTCTCGTAATGCAAACTTAAACATTTAAAATGAATATGCCAACAACTCGTATTTATGTCGCTTTCCGGCATATTTATTGTTGTTGCAAATCTCTCAGATACTTTCAGTTCAGGTACCATAAAATATTAGCAGGTTTTGTGATTTTTTTAAACGGTTAAAACCTAAATACCATTAAATACCATGACAACTAATTGTGACTTTTTTCCTGTGATTTTTTATCTGTGACTTTTGACTGTGACTTTTTTCCTACATCCATTTTTCCTGCACGATGTCATATGTTGTCTTAGGGTACACCCTTAGGTAGCTAATACCTATGTCATCATATAATTTGTCTAATTGGTAAAAGCTATAAACATAAAAAAAACATACAAGGTGGCTTTGTTAACTCGATGGGACTAATACAACTATTTAATTTTAGAATTAATATAAACTGATGTTTGTTTGTTTTTTTTTTATTTTTTTTTTTATTATATTAAATACATCAGTGTATTGATATATAAACGTAGTGCTAGTTCCCAGAGTCTCGAACAGACAGCGTTATTGACGATCCTCGTCTTACGAAAGCCATAAATACGATTATATCCGTGTCGACACTTGTTCGATAATTAGAGTATTGGACGACAAAGACATTTACATGATATCGTAAGATTCAAGTCCCGTCCATTTATGGATTCCTGGTTACTGAAGGGAACCATCGCAAAAAAATGAAAATTTGATATGTAATTCAACGGTTAATTTTCTATATTAAATTTACCGTGTAAAAAACCACTTATGGAGGTCCGCCATCTTGTCACAGTCTCGTCTAGATGGCGATACTAGAGATCACTTGACAGCCAAGTACCTAAAAGTCGTCGTATGATAATAACGCTAAACGGTCAATAACAGAAGGTTGTACTATACGACGAGATTCTGGCAAGACTGTGTTTTGTATTCCTGATCTAAGCGAAAAACCCGACTTACAAGTACCAAGTAGTTCACAAGTTTATAGACTTCTACTTTAGATGTCCACAACAGCAACAACTTTGTATGCGAAATCGTTTTGCAGAATGTTGCTTAGGGATAGTTTAATGGTAAGGTGATCTTCATTTAGGTGACCCGGGAACTAACTTATAAATCAACGGTACTGGAATCTAACGATACTGTAGGGGTCATTATCCTATTGATTTTTTAGCAACAGAAAAGAGACTACTGCTTCTCAACTTGAATTAAATTATGGTGTATTTCTACTTAATAAGTTCATTTATATACTCATTACAGCTAAGAAAAGCTTTTTCAATTTATTGTTTTCTTTTCTAAAGAAAAATATTAATTTTTATATCATAACGTCATAGCAACAAAATTGACTGTTTTCAACCCCCCAATACTCAAAATGAACTCTCAATTGATAAAAGGTTGCTTTTATCAGATGTGTTTCTGCTTATTTGGTAACTATGCCGCCTGTACTGTCATAAAAAGATGATATTTTGAATGTTGTGCAAAAATTGTTGAACAGAAGAAAACAACTTATACCTTAACTGTCCTTATCAGTTAAAAATGGCTGAAACAAGGATTGACCACATCTTTGGAAACTGTTCTAATTTATATTTTTGTACAAAAATATTTAAATTGCATGCTCATTTTATTTACAGAATCATTAAATAGCATTAAAAAAAATTCTGGTGCAAATCCGGAACTGTTGGATTTGCTTAAAGGGGTCATTATCCTATTGAAGAATGAATTTCCGGTGCATGTCAAAACATGACAGGATGAAAAAATAGTCCTTAATTTCCCTTTTGTTTTTTATTTTGCTTATAACTGCTATTGCTTATGAGTTAAGATATTTTGAAAGGTATGGCATTACTGTAAAACCAGAATATTTTTTTCCAGTCAATGTCTTTACAGTGGAAGCACTTCCTAAAGTGTGTAATGTGGTACAATGTGATCACAATATTGAAATGAAAGAAAAAAATCTTAAATTTTAAAGTAAAATTCCCGCACAAAGTTCGCGGACACTCATACATTTTTCTCCATTTTTATGTAATTTAGCATTATATGTTTAATGCCCCATATATATAAAATTTTAATAAAAAATTTTAATGTCTCGCCCGTTTGGTAATTTTTGCACTTTCCAATCCAAGCAATCCAACAGGATAATGACCTCTGTATATATTCGTGCTACTACTCTAAATTAGCACCGTCAGGACGTGTCTTAATCATCACATTGATGGTATCCTAACACCATCCTAGCAAAAATGTCATAACTCTGTCTTAAGTATTATACTAAGAGAAATAGAATTTTTATTTGTGTTATTACTTTAGAAATTTAATGTGTTGACAAAATTTAAATGTAGAATGTAGATGGCATTTAACAAAAGTACATTAATGTTATATAAACATGTATCAATAAATATATAAATATATCATTATTTGAAATAAATATGTACAAATTAAAAAATAAAATGTCACTTTTATATGTCTTTTGATGAGATTCAATTTAGCAATTAATAATAATTGATAAAAGCCGGTTTGACTGCAATAACTCTTCGTTGTATTGGTTCAAATGTTTATGATTTCGTGCTGCAACTTACTATTTGTATATAATAAGACTGACATGTAACAGGTTACACAATTTATTAAAATGAGTAAGAAAAGTCTAAATTGTACCGAAACGCAGCTGCAAATTTTGTTGGTGTGGAGGAAGTTAAAAAGAATAAGTCGGTGATCTATAGTACTTTAGCAAACTTTCTAACGTACCAGCAACGCTTCCCAGACTGTATTGTTTGAACAAAGGACAGTTGAATAGGTGCGAAAAAAATGGACTACATATAATATCAGCGTTGAAGATTGCTTGCTGTTTTCGTTAGTATTTTTGATTGGCATGAAAAAGAAAATAAGTCATTTATTAAATTTGACTGACTTGGGCACCATTATTCAGATTTCCATTGTGTTGTTTCTGTCTAATATGACCACGATCTTAATGATTACTATCGGGTATTAGTATTATGTTTATTATGCAGATGTTGTACAATAAAACACAGGCAATAACAATATGACAACACTTCAATGGAGTGTACACAGTGTTCTTCAACTAGTATCCAAACACCTAAATCTATATTTTAAAACGCCAAAGCTTCTTTCCAAACCTAGTCTTGCTCTCTTGTGAGCACCGTAATACCTCTGTTGGTTAAGAGTCGTTGGATTGAGGACTGGTGTAAGAATCCAAGGTCTGAGTGCGTCAGCACTGTTGCCCAAAAGTCATCCTTCTTCAATGGTTCTCGCCTCGAACATTTCATTCCAATTTGAGTTTGACCAAATTAAATCATTATGGGTTGCAACGGGCCATCTTGAAATTATGTTCAATAACTTCATCTGAAAATCGCAAATTCCTTGTACATTGATAGAATGGTAATTTTTACGGTACTCGTATAAATGTTCATTAGTGTTCGGTTCTTTAATTCCATTCTACTGCCTGTACTTCATTTGGGAAATCGGCATACTCGTGTAAAATCCATGCATAATAATAATTGTAACTGTAGGCATAACAACGATTCTCTGCAAACTCCTACTAGACACTGTGTAACATCTATTGCAAGTTTTGACACACTAGTTCTGGACATTGTGCACATCGACATTAACCATTTGGAAGCTACCAGTACTGTAAAATCTAAAAGAAATACTTATCTGTAATGAAACTGGTAATGCACGAGACCTTTTTGTGCCCTCTGGAGATCATATTGAAATCTCCTACAACAGTCGTGTATTATTGGACGAGCTTAACAGTACTTCCTGACAAAATATCGATGCACATTTCGCATCAAACGCGTGCTCTACTCTCTCCAATCAAGTTGTCGTCTGACATCGTCTCTTCCTGCATATTCATCTGTTGATCGGAAACGCTTCCACCAGAATTGTAATCTACTGCATCTTCTACAGGTTACATTAAATGGGCGTTCCCATTACGTTGTTTGATCTTCGACTGCGTTGTTGTAACACTGTGTTGAGTGTTACAACTAGTTTGCACAGGTGATATCCAAATCTCCGAAATATCACTTTCTGTTTCTAGATCCTCATCCATGGTGGTTACTAATGATTCCTCAGTAGTTGGTGGCTGCTGCTTAGCATTTCCTGTCCACGGTTTCGGTACTGGTATCATTGTTGTTCTTTCTTCTACGTGCTCGGTAGCCCGCTGGCAACAAGATATTCCTGTGCAAAGTCCGTTTCCTTCCTTCTCTGCTCTTTTTTCACTTCATATATCGGTATATTCTTATTCAATTTGTCCAATACAATATAGAGATCATCTTCCCATTTATCATAACGTTTGTACACTCCATCAAAAACTATTCGATTAACCAAAACTTTGTCACTGTTCTCAATGGTTGATCATTTTGTTTGTAAATCGTAACACTCTTTCTGTTTTGCCTTTCTTGGTGACTCGGAAACTAGTTTGTATGCTTTAAGTAATCTATCCTTTAAATCTTGGATGCATGTAGACTGTGGCTCTTTGTCATTATCTTTTACAAAACCAAAGCTAGATCTTTTGGAAGTCTATCGCCCAAACATGGAATAGTACGGCGACTAGCCAGTTACATAATGCCTTGTACAATACGCATGGACTAATGGAGCAGCGTATGACTTCCAATTGGTTTCTGGTGAGCCTGAGGTGTTCCTGACCATGGAAATCAGGGTTTTTGTGAATCGTTCTGCTGATCCATTTCCCATGTGATGGTAGGGGGTAGTTCTTCATTTCTGTAATTCGAGTTCCTGTATGATGTTACTTTCAAATGTCTGTCCCTGATCAGAATGCATTCTTCCTGGCATTCCATTATGAACAATAAAGTTGTAAATAAATGCTTCTGCTGTTGTTTTTGCTATTAAGTTGCGAGTTGGAATAGCTATCTTTAATTCCTCCTTTATATGGTTCCAACCTGAGATAATTTATGCATATTAATTCCATGGGCGGGTTTTGTTGCTATTGATACAGGCCAATAAAATCTTTCTCGAATAAGGCTTCTGGTTTTGTTCTTGCCTAGATGGACATCTCAGTGTGTAATTCTTCGAGTGCTATGTTTATATACGATAATGGTAATAGATGACTTTCCATTGAAAACGATACTCATGAATATTTAGTGGAGGCAAAAGATACTGATGTCTGCATAACCAAGATATATAGAGTTCACAGAGAATCATCCCAATATTTGTTTTAAAGTGGTTCATAGTTGTTGTATTGTTGGCTGTGCTCAAAGACAAGACACAGAAAAAGGGATTTCAATGAACAGAATTCCAAACTTTCCTGATGAGAGAATTAAACAGTGGATTAATGCAATCAGAAGGCAGAATAAAGATGGTCAACAATGGGTTCCAAATGAATCTGCACGTGTGTGTGGTTTACATTTCTTGCAAGTTAATTCTTTTATGTTTATTAAATAAACAAAATATCTTCAAGTAAAACTTGTAATATGTACAGTATGGCTCTGTTTATATTTAATTACCACACACTTTTTGTGTTGCACATAAATTAACACAAGATAAGACTGGAGAGTTGGTTGTGTGTATAAACATAGTTGTGTATGTAAACATGTCTCAGCATGTTTACAAATTTATCAGCATTTCCTTAAATTAAATAAATAAAATCTAAGTGTAATACCATTATTATTGTTATTTCTATTTGTTTTATTCATTTACGTCTAGTTAAGTAATATAAATGTAAATTTGTAATTTTACATTTTGCTTCTAACAAGCAACAGGCTAACAAAATATATTTTGTCTTAAAGGAGCACCGTCTGATGATAAATATCACCCTGACTATTTTCCAAACCCAAATTTGCCTGGCTATGAACACAAAAGAAAGAGTGTGACTTCGTTGGCACGTAAACGGGCTGCAAAACGAAAGAAAAATTATTTGGAAAGTAGTGCATATTCTTGTTTCAATGATGATGCGGATGCAAAGGATGTAGCTCACATCCTTCTTGACATGAGTACCCACCATGCCCGAAAGCATCAGGCTACGCAAGGTGTAGAACTTCTACAAATTAACATCTCTTAAATAAACCTTATTTAAAGCAAATTCTACTAAATTATTTTCATATTTTTTTATTAACAATATCTACTTAGAAATATATAAGAATGTATATATACATGTTATAAAAGTTTTTCTATTTATTTAAATACAAATAATTGGTACACAATTTAGCTCGATTTTTTTGTTTTAAATATTGTTATTTCAGGGATCCAAACTTAAGATGAGAACACCAAAGCTGTTGAAATATTCCAAGGGAAATTGACAACTCAGGTGAAATCAAATATTCTCCTGAAATCAAAAGTACAACGATTAGAAACAGAACATTTGCGATCCAAATTTACTTACAACAACTTGATGAGGCAAGGAGTGAACTTCTACACAAGTTTGATACCACTTTTATCTTTATGGATTCTTAAGAAAGTATCGGTTTCTGCAAATCCACTAATCAAGATCTTATCAATGCAAGACCATCTTCTTATTGTATAAATGAAAATTAGACTTGGTTTACTAAACAAGGATTTAGCATTTAGATTCAATGTATCTGAAACAACAGTCTCAAGAATTTTAAATCACTGGATACCTGAACTAGCTAAATGTCTTAAATGTTTAATAATATGGCCTGATAATGATGTAACTCAATCAAATCTACCAGAATCTTTTAAGCCCCACTACAGAAAAGTAGTTTCAACAATTGACTGTTTTGAGGTATTTACAGATAGACCACATAATTTAACTGCTAGAGCTCAGACATGGAGCAACTATAAACATAACAATACAGTAAGTATCTTGTATCTTTTACACCTTCTGGTGCAATTAATTTTATTTCTAAAGGATGGGGTGGACGTGTTTCTGAAACTTAAAATTAGGATTTCTAGACAAACTGTCATATGGAGATGAAGTTCTGGCTGAACGAGGATTTTTAGTGTCTGAAGAGTTAGCATCTCTTGTAGTTGCCCTTCGAATGCCATTTTTTACAAGAGGGAAAAATCAATTGTCAGCATCAGAAGTGCATTTGTCAAAAAGTTTGTCGAATATAAGAATACATGTGGAACGGGTCATTGGAAAGATGACAAATTTTCTATTTATCCAGTTAAATGTACCTTTGACTCAAGTCCACCTTTTGGATGACATTGTAGCAATAGTAGCATGTCTAACAAATTTGATGCCATCTGTGGTACCGCCTTAGTTATTTATTGTTATTAATTTCGGTATTACATGTGTTAAATATTCTTTTGTTAGTTTTTCGCACAGTGTTCCAATAAAAATATCATCTCGACTAACTCTTATGGTAATACTTCTAGATTTACTCCACAAGCTAAAGGTCACAATAGTCAACCTAAGTAACAAGCATATGCCCTTGCACCTGTGTATAATATTGATGGGTCTTTTTTAGCTAGAAATTTTTGTCAACATGGTATGATGAATCGAAATGAACTTCATCACATGATTCCGGATCATCTGGCAAAAATAGTCCCGGTAATCCATTTTGCAAGGCACTTGATTTCAAGACAACCTTTTCCACAACATGAACAATTTACAATACCATCAGGAGATGAACCTAAGTGAGGATAACTTTCATTGAGTATTAGTCCAGTTAGCTCACACTTAAAGTTTTCAATAAACTCATTTTGATATTTAATATATTTTCTTTCAATTTCTTCATTTTTAATACCATACAACACTGTCGGTGTCTTAATATCTGGTGATAGACCTAACATTGATTTTACAATATTGTCCGACTAGTCGAGTCCTTTAGTGTGAAAACACTATGCATTTTGCTTCCAGTAATTCTGCCTTTTCAGTGTTTTTGCCACAACTTACATTTTGCCTGCCTTACAGTCAATTCTGCGAGCCTATTTATTGATGTTGAATTGAGACTACCTTTTAAAGTTTCAATAATATTGCCATTTTCAATGTTTTCAAATGTACACAAAACTTCAAAAGAGGTTTGTGGTAAAAATTGTTTTTTTATGTCAAATCAGGAGAACAGGGCAGCATTAGGAGCAAAAATTTCTAATTGTATTCATGTCGTCATTACTCATAAAGTCTTTACATGGCATCAAATTAAGTTTTGTTGGAGGTGCAGGAACTGTCACCGATTGTCCATACTTTGGACGTTGAAAGTCTATATCTTTTAACATGGCAGCGGTTGCCTAATATTAATGATAAACTTCTAATAAATAGATGTTTAAGTATCATAATGGCACAATATATTAAAAAGAGTGGTATGTCAATTTTATTCAAAACCAAAACTTTAGGTTTATGTATTATATTTTGCATTCTTATTGTAATTAAAAGAAAAGATGGTGATCTATAGTTTTCATTTGTATATAAAAACACATTTACCATTTTCTTTGACATATCATTCCATGAGCAAAGAAGACTTGTACAGGCTGATTCTTCAGACTTAAGTCCCACTCAGTGCATCCACCTTGTAGGCTACAGCTGCTGCATGGCTACATGCTTTTCCAGCCCTGAAATACAAAAGTTTTAATAGTTGATTTAAAAACCTAAATATATATACTTAGTCTTAAATAATAAAAACATTAATGAATCATTGGAAAACAATTTTCAACCAAACTTTCCAAGTATTTGGCAATAGTTATATTCATTTATGTATAATTTATGACAGTAATATATTTTACTGAAAAATCATATATAAACTTAACCAAAGGAAATTTTAAATGTCTCCTTGTTTTGATTGGTATTAAACAATAAAACATCTCACCCTGTCATGCAAGTACAATGAGCTGCCAATATTTCACAATTTTTGTGTGCAATTATATACGTTTAGTAATAATCCTTTTTGTTGGATTGTCTTTGACTAGTTAAAACATCAGCCATAAGGTACACGAAATTTATCATTCCAGGATCATGGAATAACACTGTTAGAACATGTCCAGGCACAAAATATTTATAACCGTCTAATGATTTTACATTTTAAACATCTGATCTTGAATAAAAACATGATGTTTCAACAAAATATTGATATATATCTAGATATGTTATATCAAGCCACTCATTCACATTGTTTGTCCAGGAACTCTTCGTTATTTCATTTTTCACTCTTTGTTAATTTTTCAACATAAAACACAACATCTTCATTGCTTAATGCTTTTACATATTCAGAAGTTGCAATAGCCGTAAATTTAAAAGGTCCATCCATGATAAAAAGAATAAATTTAACAAAAATGCTTTCTTTGTTTGCTATCTCTACATACACTAATATGTGGTTACTGATAATTGTTTGCCTCCAATGATGCACGTGTATATAGATAAGAGGTTAAGGGTCATCTATTTTTAGGTATTTGGAAAGTTATCTGTACTAATTCACGACGTTTTCTTCCTCCGTCACTTCTCTGTAAAGTATATCAACAAAAATTATAAGATGTTTCCATTACCTCTTAAGTGGACCTGTATGTTTTGTCCTTTCTTGGCGATAGACCGGAGTTCAATATCCAGGTTTGCAAAGATGGATCTATTGCTTGTGCATGCGACCAGTTGATGTCTATAGAAACAGTCATATGCATATCCATTATGTTTATGTTCACTACATCTGGTGATATGGCATAGGCTTCTACTTAAGGTGTTTTTCTACTTCCACAAATTGCCTGAATAGATTCTCCGCTGATGGTATTAAGTCTAGATCTGGACAACTATTTGCATCGGCATTCGAATTTCCTGTTCAATATTCTACTTCAAAATCGTATGCAGCGAGTCCAATTGCATCTGGTCTTGCCGTCGTTAGAACATAGGTAGGAGGACAGTTGTCCGTCAAGACCTTGAACTTGGCTCCAATAAGGTAGATGCGAAACTTCTGTGCGGGGTAATTCTGTTCTGTTTTAGTCAATCCCCTTTTGGCAAATGCAATGATAGATGACATCTCCAAGTTATTGTCCACTAGCATCTGTATGGTGTTCAAATGCCTTTCCATAATCTGAATCTGAAGTCCACTGTCAGTGTTGTTGATCGTGTTTCTTTTTTTTCTTTGTCATAATCGATGTAATTGGTGGGCAGATGTGAAATGGTAAGGCATCTCCTTAGCAGTCATAGCTTTGATAATGATGTTACTATTTGTTAGTACTGTAATTTTTATGTTTTCTGTTGACTTCATTAGTGATATTCTGTTTTTTGTCTTGTGTAATTCATTTTCACGTAGCAGGATGCAACGGAAAGATGAATACCAATGAGTAGTTAATTTTGCTGTTAGAAGAAATCGAGATCCATAACATTCCTTATAGCTGTCCACGATTGTGGATTAAATGTTTGTTCCAAAAAGAACTGCAACATTGGAATGGTACGCCTTGTCTTGTATTACTATAAAAATACATGGGAAGCAGTGTTTGTTTTGGTGATATCGACTTCAAGTAATAATTTCCCTGAATATTTGAAACTGTGGATCCAGTATCTAACAAAGTTGATTTTTCAATTCCATTTATGTAGATAGTACTTTCAGTTGGTCTTCCACAGAGTCCAGGTGGTATTATTTGCACTGATGAATTTAAGTTCAGGCAATATTGCTCCGTGTCGATCGGCTGCCCTGCACCGATGATATTCTCTTGTTTAATAGCTTTCCATTTACATCTGTGTTACTGCGGCATCCTTTGGCTGTGACAATGTCTATGGTAATGATTACAAATTACATCAGCAAATTTGAAAGGGGTTGTGATGAATTCTGCGGTTGTTGTTGTTGATATCCTTATAGATTATTTACGTTTTTTGAAACGATGCGTTTTCTCGTCCATATCTCATCGAAGGGCGACAGCGAGCTGAGATGGGCCCATCTCACGATAGTAGAGTGAGATGGAATAATATCGCACACAAAGATCAAAGGAAAATACTGCAAAATAGCGATAAAGTATGTTATTGTTGCTGTGATTCCAATTTCTCTAAACGTGTGTTTTGTTTTAATATTCCTGTAAGCTCTGAGTTATCTATTTCTTATTTTTGACCTGTTTGGAAGTTCCTTTAACATTACTAAAATCTGGATGGTCTAACTGATGTTCCTATTCAATTTTCTTTAGGGCTATTCGCAATGCATAAAAATTACTGTAGCGCTCTTTCTCTTAATTGGTCACATCTTCCAATGATGACCTCAATCCCTTACATAACATATCATGCAACATGGAATCGGCTTGCGGTATACTTACTTTCTGTGCAGCAATAGCTCTATGCAGAATTCAAAGGACAACTTCTCCTGTAGAAACATCCTTATTTTCTTCTTGTCTAGAGTTGTAAAAGTCACTCATTACTGTATCCAATTCATCTACACTTCCATTTACACTTTCCATTTTCATCAATAGTTCAAAGAAGCATCTCGTCACAATCGTATAGCTACAACTCCAGCTTCTCCTCGTATGGACTTCTGATTGCTTTAATTAGAGCTTCTTCTGGATGTATTCCAACTTTATTTAATTTCATTATCTTATATCTCTCCACAACTCATATCATGTTTCTCTTCTTTTCTTGTGAAGTAGTCGTATGTGGTTCCCTTTTCACTGCACCGCTCATTTTTTCCATTACAATTCCTTTGGGTTGGATGCTTTCAAATTCTACATTCTACCACAGAAGGGAAGTCCATTGTGACGTCATCACTTACCACGTATGTTACACTTACGACTCTTTATGAAACACACTCGTTTTTTAACAGAGCCCGCTCGCAATGATCTATTTCTTAACTAGTTTACCTTTGAATGGTCAACAATACAGATTTGCATCAGATGATGGAAATACACTGATTTACTATATCTATATCAAATCTAATAGAGGGATATTTATCACTCATTCAAAATAGACATCTGATACTTGGTAATCTTAACTATCTATTTTTTTTAAATAATAATAGACAAGAAATGACCATTACTATATGTTGTAATCTAATGCAACTTTTATGTCAAATGTACAATTAAACTTACTGTTCGGCTTAAACACTCTGTTCTTGCTTTTTTATCCAGTATCTAGGATAGGAGGGGGATAGAAACAAAGTACAACAATGACCAATCTATAAATCAACATGTTTGCAAAAACAAAAATAACGTAAGATAACAAAAAGACATAGCTTATCAGCCGTTGATTATATTGAAAATTATGTTATTGCTATCTTTTAACTGAGTAGGTAAAGGTGCTATTTTAAAAGAAACTGTAGTATTGAATAATATTATATATGTGGGGTAAGGGGAAAATGTTCTATGTGGAATGCATACATATTTTTTACAAAGGATTTTGTATTAAATTAAAATAAATGTGCGAGTCTTAAAAATGATGTTCTATGTTTAATTTGTACATATCTTACAAAACCTGATATGCAATATATAAACTGTTAACATGAAATATTTTCCATATTATATCTCAATATAAAAAATTGTTTTGAAGTTATGATCCTAATGGTAAACAATTTAAACAAAACATAACAAAGGTAAATGTTAATGATTGGCAAATTCAATAATTTATTGAATTAAACAAAACCCATCAGAAAAGTATATCTCTAAAAATCTGCCACTCTATAAATATGTTTTACACTTTATTGTCATATTACAATGTCTCTTATCTTTTCTAATTAAACGTTATAGTGTTCATGATTTAACCGCTGCACCCTACAGATACATTGTAGAACTATGTCTATCTTCTTTTTAGGCGCTGTCCTTGACCTAAAAGGTGATGGATGGTGATTTTATCCTAATTATTGTTAATATCAAACAACATCCAGGTCCTTCTACTGAATCAGGAAGTACATTCGATAAATTAGTCTAAATGTGTAATTTAAACGTACGATGTATAAGAAAACCTAATTTCTGAAAGCCTTTTTTATGAGTACTAAATTTTATCAATATCTAAAACACATTTAAGTCTAACCATTACAAATTCAGATTTCCAATTCGATTTCTACACAAGTAATATAGCACGTAAACACTGAAACACTTTTAGTGGACAACTCCTCGTATATGTTAAGGAACAAGTGGGTATAGAAAATCTGTGTTTTAATTAGAACAATAGGCCAAAACTACTTCTTTGTAACACCTATCTACCAGAATGGACAGACGAATTTTACTAGACTTTTAATTAGTCAAATGTGAGATAATATTTGCGGTTGACTTAAATTCAGATCTATAAAAATCAAATAACAATAAGCAAGTAGACACATTCAACTTGAATAATGAAGTAATAAAACCTACTAGAACAACTTATCTCAATAGTACTCTTCTTGATCCAATTCTTTGAGCCATACACTAAATGTACTTGTTAAGATTTTTTAGAAATGCCCCGAACTATAATCCATAATGATGCGCCCATCGCATTTATCGGATGTCATGAAAGAGAACTTAGTTCTTTCAAACGAGAAATATGGATATATGACAGATTTAATAAAAAAAAGGTTCTATGCAAAGTTAGATGAAGCAGATTTGCCAAACAACTCTCCCAGATAATATAATATATTATCGATGTTAATGAAGCTTTAAGTGAAATTTAACTGAAACTTCTACAAATTGCTCGAGATTGCATACCTACTAAATATATAACTGCCAGGAAAAATGATAAACCCTGGTTTAACAGTGAACAAAGGTGTTAATACAGGCAACGGGATAGGCTACAAAACAAATACTTACGTACTAAGAACTACACTGATACCTTGAAGTATATACAACAGACAAATAAAGTAAAGAAACTGAAAAAAGGCAAAAGAAAACTCTTCGCGCAAATTCTAGACAATATAATACTAGAAAATAAAGATAATTTAAAACATATTGGACAATTATGAAAATGTTAATAAAATCTTCCAATGCAACCAGACAAATACCACCTTTACAAAATATAATTAATGACCAACAGTTTGAAGACTTTCTTTTTGAAGATAAAGACAAATGCAATTTCTTAAATAAATACTTTAAAATATATCCTTTGTAGAGGATGAAAATACCAACTTTCCTGAATTTTCGGACATATCATAACATTATTTATCAAGTAGACTATAGATATCATCAACACCATTAAAACAAACAAATCATCCGTTACAAACATAAGTCATTGATGGTTAAAAATTTAGCCAGAAAAAAAGTCATTGCCCCCCTAAAAAATTATAGTAAGTCTTTAGAACAGTGCAAATTTCCTATAAATAATGATTTTTTAAAATTCCAAACCCAACTTTCAGTTACAAGAAACAATATCCCTATCACAAACATACATTAGTCTCTCGGTGTCACAAATAGCGATGGTGGAAAGTGGCAGGAACACATAGAAACTATAATGGTAAGTATAACACAACATTGAAATGTTCTACGCAAATTAAAATACCTGTTGTGGTATTTGCAATGCTAATAGACTGGAACAATTACAGAAGGAATGTGCAAGAATAGTAACTGGACTGCCAATATTTACTAAAAAAGAATTAATATACAGTAGAGTTCGTTTATAACGAATTTCAAGGGACCGTCGGCCGCATTTCGTTATAAACCTATTTCGTTACATGAGACGTTTCATGTTGGATTACCTCCCTTTTTACACATTGTTTATAATACACTATACTGTTTGTTAAAACTACGGTGAATTGTTTGTTTAGCCTTCAAACTTGTAAAAACAATGTGTTTTTGTATGTTTTAATATGCACTGTAATATTTTAATAAAAAATAATAATATTTTATTTGTAGTTTTATTGTAGTTGACACTTTTGCAATTTGCTGAACAAAAAAAAATACAAAATTGTTGTTAAGTTTAATGATGTCATTAAAGTCCGTGCGAGACCGTTTTACGGTAGTCAAGGACGTAAAAAACCCCCATAAGTAAGTAATGATGTCATAACAAAAATAAGCACTAGTAAAATTGGATTAAAAATTTAAGCACTACAAGCTTTCTAGTTGAAAGCATATTAATGTCCGATTAAGAAAACACAACATGAAATGAATGTTACACGTTAAAATGGCCTATAATACTTAATTCACACATTAACTGTGTTAATAAATGGAAAGTGTTAATAGCTAATCAATGTGTTATAACCTAGTGTTATATATATAACACATGTTAATTGAAGTAGGAAACAAATAATGACAAATAAGGAAGGAAGATTTTTGGGATAGGCCATCAAATATCAGAAATAAATTGGAAAAACTAAGGTTAAACCATCAGAATTCATGAAAAGTGGCCTAAAAGGTCATTCCTAACAACTTTTGGTAAAACGCCTTATGTATCTTTGATTTTCTGTTCTTGACAGTTATTTTGTGACGTTTTTTTGTGTAAACAAAGACACTGATAGCCTTAATTGTTCCTATACACATAGTCATATATCATAATAACAGCTCATATACTTCTATAGCAAAACATAATACATTGGAAATGTTGGATGTTTCAGTCTAGTTGAAAGCATATTAATGTCCGAGTAAGAAAACAAAACATTAAATGAATGAACACAGTCGTTATTAAGTCGCCGACCACGAAGTGTCGGGCGACTTATTGTTTTTACTCCGTTTCTTATTAAGTCGCCGACCACGAAGTGTCGGGCGACTTATTGTTTTTACTCCGTTTCTTATTATTATTATTATTAAGTCGCCGACCACGAAGTGTCGGGCGACTTATTGTTTTTACTCCGTTTCTTATTATTATTATTATTATTATTATTAAGTCGCCGACCACGAAGTGTCGGGCGACTTATTGTTTTTACTCCGTTTCTTATTATTATTATTATTATTATTTTCATATTTCTTATGTTTTCCTTTTTCCCCTCGCAATGTTGTCCGCTCGTTTTCTAGCTCATCTTTTAACCGATCGAAATGAAACTTTGGGAACATAATAAGGGTGACCTGAAGTTGTGCAATCCACTTTTGAAATTTTCAAAATGGCCGCCATTTTCAAAATGGCCGCCGTTGAAAAAAAATGACGGCCGTTGTCAGATCTCAGTAATTGCCGAAGCAATTTCAATGAAAATTGGTATACTGATACAGCTCCCTATCCCGAGCATTTTTGCAAAAAAAAATTTGACGCGGCCGACATTTCAAAATGGCCGCCATCCGAACACCACCCCCCTAAAACTGTAAAAATTTAAAAGTCATCCGATTTAAACGAAATTTGGTATACAGGTAGCTTATGATACCCTGAGTGTGCCACTATTTTCAAAATTTTTGTCCGACTTCCGGTTTCAAAATGGCGGCCGTTTTAAAGTTTTACAAAATGGCGGCCGTTGTCAGATCTCAGTTATGGCCAGAGCAATTTCAATGAAAATTGGTATACTGATACAGCTAACTATCCTGAGCATTTTTGCAAAAAAAAATTTTGTCCGACTTCCGGTTTCAAAATGGCGGCCGTTTTAAAGTTTGCTCGTTTTCTCGCTCATCTTTTAACCGATCGAAATGAAACTTGGCCAACTGAAAGCTCATGTTATGAAGTTGTGCTCTTGACTTTTAGTTCCCTCTACTCGGTCAAAAGTGCGGAACGGGAGGCGACTTCAACGTTTCGGGAAACGTAAATTTTAATTATTATTATTATTTTCATATTTCTTATGTTTTCCCCTCGCAATGTTGTCCGCTCGTTTTCTCGCTCATCTTTTAACCGATCGAAATGAAACTTTGGGAACATGTTAAGGGTGACCTGAAGTTGTGCAATCCACTTTTGAAATTTTCAAAATGGCCGCCATTTTCAAAATGGCCGCCGTTGAAAAAAATGACGGCCGTTGTCAGATCTCAATAATTGCCAAAGCAATTTCAATGAAAATTGGTATACTGGTACAGCTAACTATCCCGAGCATTTTTGCAAAAAAAAATTTGCCGCGGCCGACATTTCAAAATGGCCGCCATCCGAACACCACCCCCCTAAAAATGTAAAAATGTAAACGTCATCCGATTTAGACGAAATTTGGTATACAGGTAGCTTATGATACCCTTAGTGTGCCACTATTTAAAAATGTTTTGTCCGACTTCCGGTTTCAAAATGGCGGCCGTTTTAAAGTTTTACAAAATGGCGGCCGTTGTCAGATCTCAGTTATGGCCAGAGCAATTTCAATGAAAATTGGTATACTGATACAGCTAACTATCCTGAGCATTTTTGCAAAAAAAATTTTTTGTCCGACTTCCGGTTTCAAAATGGCGGCCGTTTTAAAGTTTGCTCGTTTTCTCGCTCATCTTTTAACCGATCGAAATGAAACTTGGCCAACTGAAAGCTCATGTTATGAAGTTGTGCTCTTGACTTTTAGTTCCCTCTACTCGGTCAAAAGTGCGGAACGGGAGGCGACTTCAACGTTTCGGGAAACGTAAATTTTAATTAAGTCGCCGACCACGAAGTGTCGGGCGACTTATTGTTTTTACTCCGTTTCTTATTAAGTCGCCGACCACGAAGTGTCGGGCGACTTATTGTTTTTACTCCGTTTCTTATTATTATTATTATTATTATGTTTTCCTTTTTCCCCTCGCAATGTTGTCCGCTCGTTTTCTCGCTCATCTTTTAACCGATCGAAATGAAACTTTGGGAACATGTTAAGGGTGACCTGAAGTTGTGCAATCCACTTTTGAAATTTTCAAAATGGCCGCCATTTTCAAAATGGCCGCCGTTGAAAAAAATGACGGCCGTTGTCAGATTTCAGTAATTGCCAAAGCAATTTCAATGAAAATTGGTATACTGGTACAGCTAACTATCCCGAGCATTTTTGCAAAAAAAAATTTGACGCGGCCGACATTTCAAAATGGCCGCCATCCGAACACCACCCCCCTAAAAATGTAAAAATTTAAACATCATCCGATTTAGACGAAATTTGGTATACAGGTAGCTTATGATACCCTAAGTGTGCCACTATTTAAAAATGTTTTGTCCGACTTCCGGTTTCAAAATGGCGGCCGTTTTAAAGTTTTACAAAATGGCGGCCGTTGTCAGATCTCAGTTATGGCCAGAGCAATTTCAATGAAAATTGGTATACTGATACAGCTAACTATCCTGAGCATTTTTGCAAAAAAAATTTATTGTCCGACTTCCTGTTTCAAAATGGCGGCTGTTTTAAAGTTTGCTCGTTTTCTCGCTCATCTTTTAACCGATCGAAATGAAACTTGGCCAACTGAAAGCTCATGTTATGAAGTTGTGCTCTTGACTTTTAGTTCCCTCTACTCGGTCAAAAGTGCGGAACGGGAGGCGACTTCAACGTTTCGGGAAACGTAAATTTTAATTATTATTATGTCGCCCCAGACTTTGTCGGGGCGACATATTGTTATTCTACTGTTTCTTTTTCACTATTATTATTATTATTATTATTAGGTCGCCGACCACGAAGTGTCGGGCGACTTATTGTTTTTACTCCGTTTCTTATTATTATTATTTTCATATTTCTTATGTTTTCCCCTCGCAATGTTGTCCGCTCGTTTTCTCGCTCATCTTTTAACCGATCGAAATGAAACTTTGGGAACATGTTAAGGGTTACCTGAAGTTGTGCAATCAACTTTTGAAATTTTCAAAATGGCCGCCATTTTCAAAATGGCCGCCGTTGAAAAAAATGACGGCCGTTGTCAGATCTCAGTAATTGCCACAGCAATTTCAATGAAAATTGGTATACTGGTACAGCTAACTATCCCGAGCATTTTTGCAAAAAAAAATTTGACGCGGCCGACATTTCAAAATGGCCGCCATCCGAACACCACCCCCCTAAAAATGTAAAAATTTAAACGTCATCCGATTTAGACGAAATTTGGTATACAGGTAGCTTATGATACCCTAAGTGTGCCACTATTTAAAAATGTTTTGTCCGACTTCCGGTTTCAAAATGGCGGCCGTTTTAAAGTTTTACAAAATGGCGGCCGTTGTCAGATCTCAGTTATGGCCAGAGCAATTTCAATGAAAATTGGTATACTGATACAGCTAACTATCCTGAGCATTTTTGCAAAAAAATTTTTTGTCCGACTTCCGGTTTCAAAATGGCGGCCGTTTTAAAGTTTGCTCGTTTTCTCGCTCATCTTTTAACCGATCGAAATGAAACTTGGCCAACTGAAAGCTCATGTTATGAAGTTGTGCTCTTGACTTTTAGTTCCCTCTACTCGGTCAAAAGTGCGGAACGGGAGGCGACTTCAACGTTTCGGGAAACGTAAATTTTAATTATTATTATTATTATGTTTTCCTTTTTCCCCTCGCAATGTTGTCCGCTCGTTTTCTCGCTCATCTTTTAACCGATCGAAATGAAACTTTGGGAACATGTTAAGGGTGACCTGAAGTTGTGCAATCCACTTTTGAAATTTTTAAAATAGCCGCCATTTTCAAAATGGCCGCCGTTGAAAAAAAATGACGGCCGTTGTCAGATCTCAGTAATTGCCAAAGCAAATTCAATGAAAATTGGTATACTGATACAGCTCCCTATCCCGAGCATTTTTGCAAAAAAAAATTTGACGCGGCCGACATTTCAAAATGGCCGCCATCCGAACACCACCCCCCTAAAACTGTAAAAATTTAAACGTCATCCGATTTAAACGAAATTTGGTATACAGGTAGCTTATGATACCCTGAGTGTGCCACTATTTTTAAAATTTTTGTCCGACTTCCGGTTTCAAAATGGCGGCCGTTTTAAAGTTTTACAAAATGGCGGCCGTTGTCAGATCTCAGTTATGGCCAGAGCAATTTCAATGAAAATTGGTATACTGATACAGCTAACTATCCTAAGCATTTTTGCAAAAAAAATTTTTTGTCCGACTTCCGGTTTCAAAATGGCGGCCGTTTTAAAGTTTGCTCGTTTTCTCGCTCATCTTTTAACCGATCGAAATGAAACTTGGCCAACTGAAAGCTCATGTTATGAAGTTGTGCTCTTGACTTTTAGTTCCCTCTACTCGGTCAAAAGTGCGGAACGGGAGGCGACTTCAACGTTTCGGGAAACGTAAATTTTATTAAGTCGCCGACCACGAAGTGTCGGGCGACTTATTGTTTTTACTCCGTTTCTTATTATTATTATTATTATTATTTTCATATTTCTTATGTTTTCCCCTCGCAATGTTGTCCGCTCGTTTTCTCGCTCATCTTTTAACCGATCGAAATGAAACTTTGGGAACATGTTAAGAGTGACCTGAAGTTGTGCAATCCACTTTTAAAATTTTCAAAATGGCCGCCATTTTCAAAATGGCCGCCGTTGAAAAAAATGATGGCCGTTGTCAGATCTCAGTAATTGCCAAAGCAATTTCAATGAAAATTGGTATACTGGTACAGCTCACTATCCCGAGCATTTTTGCAAAAAAAAATTTGACGCGGCCGACATTTCAAAATGGCCGCCATCCGAACACCACCCCCCTAAAAATGTAAAAATTTAAACGTCATCCGATTTAGACGAAATTTGGTATACAGGTAGCTTATGATACCCTAAGTGTGCCACTATTTAAAAATGTTTTGTCCGACTTCCGGTTTCAAAATGGCGGCCGTTTTAAAGTTTTACAAAATGGCGGCCGTTGTCAGATCTCAGTTATGGCCAGAGCAATTTCAATGAAAATTGGTATACTGATACAGCTAACTATCCTGAGCATTTTTGCAAAAAAAATTTTTTGTCCGACTTCCGGTTTCAAAATGGCGGCCGTTTTAAAGTTTGCTCGTTTTCTCGCTCATCTTTTAACCGATCGAAATGAAACTTGGCCAACTGAAAGCTCATGTTATGAAGTTGTGCTCTTGACTTTTAGTTCCCTCTACTCGGTCAAAAGTGCGGAACGGGAGGCGACTTCAACGTTTCGGGAAACGTAAATTTTAATTAAGTCGCCGACCACGAAGTGTCGGGCGACTTATTGTTTTTACTCCGTTTCTTATTAAGTCGCCGACCACGAAGTGTCGGGCGACTTATTGTTTTTACTCCGTTTCTTATTATTATTATTATTATTATGTTTTCCTTTTTCCCCTCGCAATGTTGTCCGCTCGTTTTCTCGCTCATCTTTTAACCGATCGAAATGAAACTTTGGGAACATGTTAAGGGTGACCTGAAGTTGTGCAATCCACTTTTGAAATTTTCAAAATGGCCGCCATTTTCAAAATGGCCGCCGTTGAAAAAAATGACGGCCGTTGTCAGATTTCAGTAATTGCCAAAGCAATTTCAATGAAAATTGGTATACTGGTACAGCTAACTATCCCGAGCATTTTTGCAAAAAAAAATTTGACGCGGCCGACATTTCAAAATGGCCGCCATCCGAACACCACCCCCCTAAAAATGTAAAAATTTAAACATCATCCGATTTAGACGAAATTTGGTATACAGGTAGCTTATGATACCCTAAGTGTGCCACTATTTAAAAATGTTTTGTCCGACTTCCGGTTTCAAAATGGCGGCCGTTTTAAAGTTTTACAAAATGGCGGCCGTTGTCAGATCTCAGTTATGGCCAGAGCAATTTCAATGAAAATTGGTATACTGATACAGCTAACTATCCTGAGCATTTTTGCAAAAAAAATTTATTGTCCGACTTCCTGTTTCAAAATGGCGGCTGTTTTAAAGTTTGCTCGTTTTCTCGCTCATCTTTTAACCGATCGAAATGAAACTTGGCCAACTGAAAGCTCATGTTATGAAGTTGTGCTCTTGACTTTTAGTTCCCTCTACTCGGTCAAAAGTGCGGAACGGGAGGCGACTTCAACGTTTCGGGAAACGTAAATTTTAATTATTATTATGTCGCCCCAGACTTTGTCGGGGCGACATATTGTTATTCTACTGTTTCTTTTTCACTATTATTATTATTATTATTATTAGGTCGCCGACCACGAAGTGTCGGGCGACTTATTGTTTTTACTCCGTTTCTTATTATTATTATTTTCATATTTCTTATGTTTTCCCCTCGCAATGTTGTCCGCTCGTTTTCTCGCTCATCTTTTAACCGATCGAAATGAAACTTTGGGAACATGTTAAGGGTTACCTGAAGTTGTGCAATCAACTTTTGAAATTTTCAAAATGGCCGCCATTTTCAAAATGGCCGCCGTTGAAAAAAATGACGGCCGTTGTCAGATCTCAGTAATTGCCACAGCAATTTCAATGAAAATTGGTATACTGGTACAGCTAACTATCCCGAGCATTTTTGCAAAAAAAAATTTGACGCGGCCGACATTTCAAAATGGCCGCCATCCGAACACCACCCCCCTAAAAATGTAAAAATTTAAACGTCATCCGATTTAGACGAAATTTGGTATACAGGTAGCTTATGATACCCTAAGTGTGCCACTATTTAAAAATGTTTTGTCCGACTTCCGGTTTCAAAATGGCGGCCGTTTTAAAGTTTTACAAAATGGCGGCCGTTGTCAGATCTCAGTTATGGCCAGAGCAATTTCAATGAAAATTGGTATACTGATACAGCTAACTATCCTGAGCATTTTTGCAAAAAAATTTTTTGTCCGACTTCCGGTTTCAAAATGGCGGCCGTTTTAAAAGTTTGCTCGTTTTCTCGCTCATCTTTTAACCGATCGAAATGAAACTTGGCCAACTGAAAGCTCATGTTATGAAGTTGTGCTCTTGACTTTTAGTTCCCTCTACTCGGTCAAAAGTGCGGAACGGGAGGCGACTTCAACGTTTCGGGAAACGTAAATTTTAATTATTATTATTATTATGTTTTCCTTTTTCCCCTCGCAATGTTGTCCGCTCGTTTTCTCGCTCATCTTTTAACCGATCGAAATGAAACTTTGGGAACATGTTAAGGGTGACCTGAAGTTGTGCAATCCACTTTTGAAATTTTTAAAATAGCCGCCATTTTCAAAATGGCCGCCGTTGAAAAAAAATGACGGCCGTTGTCAGATCTCAGTAATTGCCAAAGCAAATTCAATGAAAATTGGTATACTGATACAGCTCCCTATCCCGAGCATTTTTGCAAAAAAAAATTTGACGCGGCCGACATTTCAAAATGGCCGCCATCCGAACACCACCCCCCTAAAACTGTAAAATTTAAACGTCATCCGATTTAAACGAAATTTGGTATACAGGTAGCTTATGATACCCTGAGTGTGCCACTATTTTTAAAATTTTTGTCCGACTTCCGGTTTCAAAATGGCGGCCGTTTTAAAGTTTTACAAAATGGCGGCCGTTTGTCAGATCTCAGTTATGGCCAGAGCAATTTCAATGAAAATTGGTATACTGATACAGCTAACTATCCTAAGCATTTTTGCAAAAAAAATTTTTTGTCCGACTTCCGGTTTCAAAATGGCGGCCGTTTTAAAGTTTGCTCGTTTTCTCGCTCATCTTTTAACCGATCGAAATGAAACTTGGCCAACTGAAAGCTCATGTTATGAAGTTGTGCTCTTGACTTTTAGTTCCCTCTACTCGGTCAAAAGTGCGGAACGGGAGGCGACTTCAACGTTTCGGGAAACGTAAATTTTATTAAGTCGCCGACCACGAAGTGTCGGGCGACTTATTGTTTTTACTCCGTTTCTTATTATTATTATTATTATTATTTTCATATTTCTTATGTTTTTCCCCTCGCAATGTTGTCCGCTCGTTTTCTCGCTCATCTTTTAACCGATCGAAATGAAACTTTGGGAACATGTTAAGAGTGACCTGAAGTTGTGCAATCCCACTTTTAAAATTTTCAAAATGGCCGCCATTTTCAAAATGGCCGCCGTTGAAAAAAATGATGGCCGTTGTCAGATCTCAGTAATTGCCAAAGCAATTTCAATGAAAATTGGTATACTGGTACAGCTAACTATCCCGAGCATTTTTGCAAAAAAAAATTGACGCGGCCGACATTTCAAAATGGCCGCCATCCGAACACCACCCCCCTAAAAATGTAAAAATTTAAACGTCATCCGATTTAGACGAAATTTGGTATACAGGTAGCTTATGATACCCTAAGTGTGGCACTATTTAAAAATGTTTTGTCCGACTTTCGGTTTCAAAATGGCGGTCGTTTTAAAGTTTTACAAAATGGCGGCCGTTGTCAGATCTCAGTTATGGCCAGAGCAATTTCAATGAAAATTGGTATACTGATACAGCTAACTATCCTGAGCATTTTTGCAAAAAAAATTTTTTGTCCGACTTCCGGTTTCAAAATGGCGGCCGTTTTAAAGTTTGCTCGTTTTCTCGCTCATCTTTTAACCGATCGAAATGAAACTTGGCCAACTGAAAGCTCATGTTATGAAGTTGTGCTCTTGACTTTTAGTTCCCTCTACTCGGTCAAAAGTGCGGAACGGGAGGCGACTTCAACGTTTCGGGAAACGTAAAATTTTAATTATTATTATTATTTTCATATTTCTTATGTTTTCCCCTCGCAATGTTGTCCGCTCGTTTTCTCGCTCATCTTTTAACCGATCGAAATGAAACTTTGGGAACATGTTAAGGGTGACCTGAAGTTGTGCAATCCACTTTTGAAATTTTCAAAATGATCGCCATTTTCAAAATGGCCGCCGTTGAAAAAAATGACGGCCGTTGTCAGATCTCAGTAATTGCCAAAGCAATTTCAATGAAAATTGGTATACTGGTACAGCTCACTATCCCGAGCATTTTTGCAAAAAAAAATTTGACGCGGCCGACATTTCAAAATGGCCGCCATCCGAACACCACCCCCCTAAAAATGTAAAAATTGTAAACGTCATCCGATTTAGGACGAAATTTGGTATACAGGTAGCTTATGATACCCTAAGTGTGCCACTATTTAAAAATGTTTTGTCCGACTTCCGGTTTCAAAATGGCGGCCGTTTTAAAGTTTTACAAAATGGCGGCGTTGTCAGATCTCAGTTATGGCCAGAGCAATTTCAATGAAAATTGGTATACTGATACAGCTAACTATCCTGAGCATTTTTGCAAAAAAAATTTTTTGTCCGACTTCCGGTTTCAAAATGGCGGCCGTTTTAAAGTTTGCTCGTTTTCCTCGCTCATCTTTTAACCGATCGAAATGAAACTTGGCCAACTGAAAGCTCATGTTATGAAGTTGTGCTCTTGACTTTTAGTTCCCTCTACTCGGTCAAAAGTGCGGAACGGGAGGCGACTTCAACGTTTCGGGAACGTAAATTTTATTA
>CALYDG010000061.1:0-56000 GCA_944474755.1 Limnoperna fortunei | reverse complement strand
TGTACAGTTTATTGACTGGTTCTTTATTTAGTTTTGTACAGTTTATTGACTGTTTCTTTATTTAGTTTTGTACAGTTTATTCACAGTTTAGATATTTAGTTTTGTACAGTTTATTAACTGTTTCTTTATTTAGTTTTGTACAGTTTATTGACTGTTTCTTTATTTAGTTTTGTACAGTTTATTGACTGTTTCTATATTTAGTTTTGTACAGTTTATTAACTGTTTCTTTATTTAGTTTTGCACAGTTTATTGACTGTTTCTTTATTTAGTTTGTGTACAACTTATTGACTGGTTCTTTATTTACTTTTGTGCAGTTTATTGACTGTGTCTTTATTTAGTTTTGTACAGTTAATTAACCGTTTCTTAATTTAGTTTTGTACAGTTTATTGACAGGTTCTTTATTCAGTTTTGTAATGTTTATTGACTGGTTCTTTTTTGAGTTTTGTACAGTGTATTGAATGGTTCTTCATTGAGGTTTGTACAGTTTATTTACTGGTTCTTTATTGAGTTTTGTACAGTTTAATGACTGGTTCTTTTTTGAGTTTTGTAGAGTTTATTGACTGGTTCTTTATTCAGTTTTGTACAGTTTATTGACTGGTTTTTTATTGAGTTTGTGTACAATTTATTGACTGGTTCTTTATTTAGTTTTGTACAGTTTATTGACTGGTTCTTTATTCATTGTTGTACAGTTTATTGACTGTTTCTTTATTTAGTTTGTGTACAGTTTATTGACTGGTTCTTTATTTAGTTTTGTACAGTTTTTTGCCTGGTTCTTTATTGAGTTTTGTACAGTTTATTTACTGGTTCTTTATTGAGTTTTGTACAGTTTATTAACTGGTTCTTTATTGAGTTTTGTACAGTTTATTGACTGTTTGTTTATTTAGTTTTGTTCAGTTTATTGACTGTTTCTTTATTTAGTTTTGTACAGTTTATTGGCTGGTTCTTTATTGAGTTTTGTACAGTTTATTGACTGGTTCTTTATTTAGTTTTGTACAGTTTATTGGCTGGTGCTTTATTGAGTTTTGTACAGTTTATTGACTGTTTGTTTATTTAGTTTTGTTCAGTTTATTGACTGTTTCCTTATTTAGTTTTGTAAAGTTTATTGACTGGTTGTTTATTGAGTTTTGTACAGTTTATTGACTGGTTCTTTATTGAGTTTGTGTACAATTTATTGACTGGTTCTTTATTGAATTTTGAACAGTTTACTGACTGGTTCTTTATTGACTTTTTTACAGTTTATTGACTGGTTCTTTATTGAGTTTTGTATAGTTTATTGACTGGTTCTTTATTTAGTTTTGCACAGTTTATTGACTGGTTCTTTATTGAGTTTGTGTACAATTTATTGACTGGTTCTTTATTGAGTTTTGTACAGTTTATTCACTGGTTCTTTATTCAGTTTTGTACAGTTTATTGACTGCTTCTTTATTGAGTTTTGTACAGTTTATTGACTGGTTCTTTATTTAGTTTTGTACAGTTTATTGACTGTTTCTTTATTGAGTTTTGTACAGTTTATTGACTGTTTCTTTATTTAGTTTTGTACAGTTTATTCACTGTTTCTTTATTTAGTTTTGTACAGTTTATTGACTGGTTCTTTATTGAGTTTTGTACAGTTTATTGACTGGTTCTTTATTTGTTTTACTCAGTTTATTGACTGGTTCTTTAGTGAGTTTTGTAAAGTTTATTGACTGGTTCTTTATTGAGTTTTGTACAGTTTATTGACTGGTTCTTTATTTTGTTTTGTACAGTTTATTGACTGGTTCCTTATTGACTTTTGTACAGTTTATTGACTGGTTCTTTATTGAGTTTTGTATAGTTTATTGACTTGTTCTTTGTTCAGTTTTGTACTGTTTATTGACTGGTTCTTTATTCAGTTTTCTGCAGTTTATTGACAAGTTCTTTATTCAGTTTTGTACAGTTTATTGACTGGTTCTTTATTTAGTTTTGTACAGTTTATTGACTGTTTCTTTATTTAGTTTTGTACAGTTTATTCACAGTTTAGATATTTAGTTTTGTACAGTTTATTAACTGTTTCTTTATTTAGTTTTGTACAGTTTATTGACTGTTTCTTTATTTAGTTTTGTACAGTTTATTGACTGTTTCTATATTTAGTTTTGTACATTTTATTAACTGTTTCTTTATTTAGTTTTGCACAGTTTATTGACTGTTTCTTTATTTAGTTTGTGTACAACTTATTGACTGGTTCTTTATTTACTTTTGTGCAGTTTATTGACTGTGTCTTTATTTAGTTTTGTACAGTTAATTAACCGTTTCTTAATTTAGTTTTGTACAGTTTATTGACAGGTTCTTTATTCAGTTTTGTAATGTTTATTGACTGGTTCTTTTTTGAGTTTTGTACAGTGTATTGAATGGTTCTTCATTGAGTTTTGTACAGTTTATTTACTGGTTCTTTATTGAGTTTTGTACAGTTTAATGACTGGTTCTTTTTTGAGTTTTGTAGAGTTTATTGACTGGTTCTTTATTCAGTTTTGTACAGTTTATTGACTGGTTTTTTATTGAGTTTGTGTACAATTTATTGACTGGTTCTTTATTTAGTTTTGTACAGTTTATTGACTGGTTCTTTATTCAGTTTTGTACAGTTTATTGACTGTTTCTTTATTTAGTTTGTGTACAGTTTATTGACTGGTTCTTTATTTTTTTTACTCAGTTTATTGACTGGTTCTTTAGTGAGTTATGTAAAGTTTATTGACTGGTTCTTTATAGAGTTTTGTACAGTTTATTGACTGGTTCTTTATTTTGTTTTGTACAGCTTATTGACTAGTTCCTTATTGACTTTTGTACAGTTTATTGACTGGTTCTTTATTGAGTTTTGTATAGTTTATTGACTTGTTCTTTGTTCAGTTTTGTACAGTTTATTGACTGGTTCTTTATTTAGTTTGTGTACAGTTTATTGACTGGTTCTTTATTTAGTTTTGTACAGTTTTTTGCCTGGTTCTTTATTGAGTTTTGTACAGTTTATTTACTGGTTCTTTATTGAGTTTTGTACAGTTTATTGACTGGTTCTTTATTGAGTTTTGTACAGTTTATTGACTGTTTGTTTATTTAGTTTTGTTCAGTTTATTGACTGTTTCTTTATTTAGTTTTGTACAGTTTATTGGCTGGTTCTTTATTGAGTTTTGTACAGTTTATTGACTGGTTCTTTATTTAGTTTTGTACAGTTTATTGGCTGGTGCTTTATTCAGTTTTGTACAGTTTATTGACTGGTTCTTTTTTTAGTTTTTGTACAATTTATTGACTGGTTGTTTGTTTAGTTTGTGTACAATTTATTGACTGGTTGTTTATTTAGTTTTGTACAGTTTATTGACTGTTTGTTTATTTAGTTTTGTTCAGATTATTGACTGTTTCCTTATTTAGTTTTGTAAAGTTTATTGACTGGTTATTTATTGAGTTTTGTACAGTTTATTGACTGGTTCTTTATTGAGTTTGTGTACAATTTATTGACTTGTTCTTTATTGAATTTTGAACAGTTTACTGACTGGTTCTTTATTGACTTTTTTACAGTTTATTGACTGGTTCTTTATTGAGTTTTGTATAGTTTATTGACTGGTTCTTTATTTAGTTTTGCACAGTTTATTGACTGGTTCTTTATTGAGTTTGTGTGCAATTTATTGACTGGTTTTTTATTGAGTTTTGTACAGTTTATTCACTGGTTCTTTATTCAGTTTTGTACAGTTTATTGACTGGTTCTTTATTGAGTTTTGTACAGTTTATTGACTGGTTCTTTATTTTTTTTACTCAGTTTATTGACTGGTTCTTTAGTGAGTTTTGTAAAGTTTATTGACTGGTTCTTTATTGAGTTTTGTATAGTTTATTGACTGGTTCTTTATTTAGTTTTGCACAGTTTCTTGACTGGTTCTTTATTGAGTTTTGTACAGTTTATTGACTGGTTCTTTATTCAGTTTTGTACAGTTTATTGACTGGTTCTTTATTGAGTTTTGTACAGTTTATTGACTGTTTCTTTATTGAGTTTTCTACAGTTTATTGACTGTTTCTTTATTTAGTTTTGTACAGTTTATTGACTGGTTCTTTATTTTTTTTACTCAGTTTATTGACTGGTTCTTTAGTGAGTTTTGTAAAGTTTATTGACTGGTTCTTTATTGAGTTTTGTACAGTTTATTGACTGGTTCTTTATTTTGTTTTGTACAGCTTATTGACTGGTTCCTTATTGACTTTTGTACAGTTTATTGACTGGTTCTTTATTGAGTTTTGTATAGTTTATTGACTTGTTCTTTGTTCAGTTTTGTACTGTTTATTGACTGGTTCTTTATTCAGTTATGTGCAGTTTATTGACAAGTTCTGTATTCAGTTTTGTACAGTTTATTGACTGGTTCTTTATTTAGTTTTGTACAGTTTATTGACTGTTTCTTTATTTAGTTTTGTACAGTTTATTCACTGTTTAGATATTTAGTTTTGTACAGTTTATTCACTGTTTAGATATTTAGTTTTGTACAGTTTATTAACTGTTTCTTTATTTACTTTTGTACAGTTTATTCACTGTTTCTATATTTAGTTTTGTACAGTTTATTAACTGTTTCTTTTTTGAGTTTTGTACAGTGTATTGACTGGTTCTTCATTGAGTTTTGTACAGTTTATTTACTGGTTCTTTATTGAGTTTTGTGCAGTTTAATGACTGGTTCTTTTTTGAGTTTTGTAGAGTTTATTGACTGGTTCTTTATTCAGTTTTGTACAGTTTATTGACTGGTTTTTTATTGAGTTTGTGTACAATTTATTGACTGGTTCTTTATTTAGTTTTGTACAGTTTTTTGACTGGTTCTTTATTCAGTTTTGTACAGTTTATTGACTGTTTCTTTATTTAGTTTGTGTACAGTTTATTGACTGGTTCTTTATTTAGTTTTGTACAGTTTTTTGCCTGGTTCTTTATTGAGTTTTGTACAGTTTATTTACTGGTTCTTTATTGAGTTTTGTACAGTTTATTGACTGGTTCTTTATTGAGTTTTGTACAGTTTATTGACTGTTTGTTTATTTAGTTTTGTTCAGTTTATTGACTGTTTCTTTATTTAGTTTTGTACAGTTTATTGGCTGGTTCTTTATTGAGTTTTGTACAGTTTATTGAATGGTTCTTAATTTAGTTTTGTACAGTTTATTGGCTGGTTCTATATTCAGTTTTGTACAGTTTATTGACTTGTTCTTTATTTAGTTTTTGTACAATTTATTGACTGGTTGTTTGTTTAGTTTGTGCACAATTTATTGACTGGTTGTTTATTTAGTTTTGTACAGTTTATTGACTGTTTGTTTATTTAGTTTTGTTAAGATTATTGACTGTTTCCTTATTTAATTTTGTAAAGTTTATTGACTGGTTATTTATTGAGTTTTGTACAGTTTATTGACTGGTTCTTTATTGAGTTTCTGTACAATTTATTGACTGGTTCTTTATTGAATTTTGAACAGTTTACTGACTGGTTCTTTATTGACTTTTTTACAGTTTATTGACTGGTTCTTTATTGAGTTTTGTATAGTTTATTGACTGGTTCTTTATTTAGTTTTGCACAGTTTATTGACTGGTTCTTTATTGAGTTTGTGTACAATTTATTGACTGGTTCTTTATTGAGTTTTGTACAGTTTATTCACTGGTTCTTTATTCAGTTTTGTACAGTTTATTGACTGGTTCTTTATTGAGTTTTGTACAGTTTATTGACTGGTTCTTTATTTAGTTTTGTACAGTTTATTGACTGTTTCTTTATTGAGTTTTGTACAGTTTATTGACTGTTTCTTTATTTAGTTTTGTACAGTTTATTCACTGTTTCTTTATTTAGTTTTGTACAGTTTATTGACTGGTTCTTTATTGAGTTTTGTACAGTTTATTGACTGGTTCTTTATTCAGTTTTGTACAGTTTATTGACTGGTTCTTTATTGAGTTTTGTACAGTTTATTGACTGTTTCTTTATTGAGTTTTCTACAGTTTATTGACTGTTTCTTTATTTAGTTTTGTACAGTTTATTAACTGGTTCTTTATTTTTTTTACTCAGTTTATTGACTGGTTCTTTAGTGAGTTTTGTAAAGTTTATTGACTGGTTCTTTATTGAGTTTTGTACAGTTTATTGACTGGTTCCTTATTGACTTTTGTACAGTTTATTGACTGGTTCTTTATTGAGTTTTGTATAGTTTATTGACTTGTTCTTTGTTCAGTTTTGTACTGTTTATTGACTGGTTCTTTATTCAGTTATGTGCAGTTTATTGACAAGTTCTGTATTCAGTTTTGTACAGTTTATTGACTGGTTCTTTATTTAGTTTTGTACAGTTTATTGACTGTTTCTTTATTTAGTTTTGTACAGTTTATTCACTGTTTAGATATTTAGTTTTGTACAGTTTATTCACTGTTTAGATATTTAGTTTTGTACAGTTTATTAAATGTTTCTTTATTTAGTTTTGTACAGTTTATTGACTGTTTCTATATTTAGTTTTGTACAGTTTATTAACTGTTTCTTTATTTAGTTTTGCACAGTTTATTGACTGTTTCTTTATTTAGTTTGTGTACAACTTATTGACTGGTTCTTTATTTACTTTTGTGCAGTTTATTGACTCTGTCTTTATTTAGCTTTGTACAGTTTATTAACCGTTTCTTAATTTAGTTTTGTACAGTTGATCGACTGTTTGTTTAAATAGTTTTGTTCAGATTATTGACTGTTTCTTTATTTAGTTTTGTAAAGTTTATTGACTGTTTCTTTATTTAGTTTTGTACAGTTTACTGACTGGTTCTTTCTTGACTTTTGTACAGTTTTTTGACTGGCTCTTTAGTGAGTTTTGTATAGTTTATTGACTGGTTCTTTATTTAGTTTGTGTACAATTTATTGACTGGTTGTTTATTGAGTTTTGTACAGTTTATTGACTGTTTGTTTATTTAGTTTTGTTCAGTTTATTGACTGTTTCTGTATTTAGTTTTGTACAGTTTATTGGCTGGTTCTTTATTGAGTTTTGTACAGTTTATTGACTGGTTTTTTATTTAGTTTGTGTACAATTTATTGACTGGTTGTTTATTTAGTTTGTGTACAATTTATTGACTGGTTGTTTATTTAGTTTTGTACAGTTTATTGACTGTTTGTTTATTTAGTTTTGTTCAGATTATTGACTGTTTCCTTATTTAGTTTTGTAAAGTTTATTGACTGGTTCTTTATTGAGTTTTGTACAGTTGATTGACTGGTTCTTTATTGAGTTTGTGTACAATTTATTGACTGGTTCTTTATTCAATTTTGCACAGTTTACTGACTGGTTCTTTATTGACTTTTGTACAGTTTATTGACTGGTTCTTTATTGAGTTTTGTACAGTTTATTGACTTTTTCTTTATTTAGTTTTGTACAGTTTATTGACTGCTTCTATATTTAGTTTTGTACAGTTTATTGACTGGTTCTTTATTTAGTTTTGCACAGTTTATTGACTGTTTCTTTATTTAGTTTTGTGTACATTTTATTCACTGGTTCTTTGTTTAGTTTTGTGCAGTTTATTGACTGTTTCTTTATTTAGTTTTGTACAGTTTATTAACTGTTTCTTAATTTAGTTTTGTACAGTTTATTGACTGGTTCTTTATTGAGTTTTGTACAGTTTATTGACCAGTTCTTTATTTAGTTTTGTACAGTTTATTGACTGCTTCTATATTTAGTTTTGTACAGTTTATTAACTGTTTCTTTATTTAGTTTTGCACAGTTTATTGACTGTTTCTTTATTTAGTTTTGTGTACATTTTATTCACTGGTTCTTTGTTTAGTTTTGTGCAGTTTATTGACTGTTTCTTTATTTAGTTTTGTACAGTTTATTAACTGTTTCTTAATTTAGTTTTGTACAGTTTATTGACTGGTTCTTTATTGAGTTTTGTACAGTTTATTGACCAGTTCTTTATTGAGTTTTGTACAGTTTATTGACTCTTTCTTTATTTAGTTTTTTACAGTTTATTGACTGTTTCTTTATTTAGTTTTGTACAGTTTATTGACTGTTTCATTATTGAGTTTTGTACAGTTTATTGACTGGTTCTTTATTGAGTTTTGTACAGTTTATTGACTGTTTCTTTATTGAGTTTTGTACAGTTTATTGACTGGTTCTTCATTCAGTTTTGTACAGTTTATTGACTGGTTCTTTATTGAGTTTTGTACAGTTTATTGACTGGTTCTTTATTGAGTTTTGTACAGTTTATTGACTGTTTCTTTATTGAGTTTTGTATAGTTTATTGACTGATTCTTTCTTGAGTTTTGTACAGTTTGTTGACTGTTTCTTTATTGAGATTTGTACAGTTTTTTTACTGGTTCTTTATTTAGTTTTATACAGTTTACTGCCTGGTTCTTTATTGAGTTTTGAACAGTTTATTGACTGGTTCTTTATTCAGTTTTGTACAGTTTATTGACTGGTTCGTTATAGAGTTTTGTACAGTGTTATTGACTGTTTCTTTATTGAGTTTTGCATTGTTTATTGACTGATTCTTTATTGAGTTGTGTACAGTTTATTGACTGTTTCTTTATTGAGTTTTGTACAGTTTTTTGACTGGTTCTTTATTGAGTTTTGTACAGTTTATTGACTGGTTCTTTATTCAGTTTTGTACAGTTTATTGACTAGTTCTTTATTGAGTTTTGTACAGTTTATTGACTAGTTCTTTATTGAGTTTTGTACAGTTTTTTGACTGGTTCTTTATTGAGTTTTGTACAGTTTATTGACTGGTTCTTTATTCAGTTTTGTACAGTTTATTGACTAGTTCTTTATTGAGTTTTCTACAGTTTATTGACTGGTTCTTTATTGAGTTTGTGTACAATTTATTGACGGGTTCTTTATTAAATTTTGTACAGTTTACTGACTGGTTCTTTCTTGACTTTTGTACAGTTTTTTGACTGGCTCTTTATTGAGTTTTGTATAGTTTCTTGACTGGTTCTTTATTTAGTTTTGTACAGTTTATTGACTGGTTGTTTATTGAGTTTTGTACAGTTTATTGACTGTTTGTTTATTTAGTTTTGTTCAGTTTATTGACTGTTTCTTTATTTAGTTTTGTACAGTTTATTGGCTGGTTCTTTATTGAGTTTTGTACAGTTTATTGACTGGTTCTTTATTGAGTTTTGTACAGTTTATTGACTGTTTCTTTATTGAGTTTTGTACAGTTTATTGACTGTTTCTTTATTTAGTTTTGTACAGTTTATTGACTGGTTCTTTATTGGGTTTTGTACAGTTTATTGACTGGTTCTTTATTTAGTTTTGTACAGTTTATTGACTGGTTCTTTATTGAGTTTTGTACAGTTTATTGACTAATTCTTTATTGAGTTTTGTACAGTTTATTGACTGGTTCTTTTTTGAGTTTGGACAGTTTATTGACTCTTTCTTTATAGAGTTTTGTACAGTTTATTGACTAGTTCTTTGTTCAGTTTTGTACTGTTTATTGACTAGTTCTTTATTTAGTTTTGTACAGTTTATTGACTGGTTCTTTATTCAGTTTTGCACAGTTTATTGACTGGTTCTTTATTTAGTTTTGTACAGTTTATTGACTGTTTCTTTATTTAGTTTTGTACAGTTTATTGACTGTTTCAATATTTAGTTTTGTACAGTTTATTGACTGTTTCTTCATTTAGTTTTGTACAGTTTATTAACTGTTTCTTTATTTAGTTTTATACAGTTTACTGCCTGGTTCTTTATTGTGTTTTGAACAGTTTATTGACTGGTTCTTTATTCAGTTTTGTACAGTTTATTGACTGGTTCGTCATAGAGTTTTGTACAGTTTTATTGACTGTTTATTTATTGAGTTGTGTACAGTTTATTGACTGTTTCTTTATTGAGTTTTGTACAGTTTTTTGACTGGTTCTTTTTTGAGTTTTGTACAGTTTATTGACAGGTTCTTTATTCAGTTTTGTACAGTTTATAGACTAGTTCTTTATTGAGTTTTGTACAGTTTATTGACTAGTTCTTTATTGAGTTTTGTACAGTTTATTGACTGGTTCTTTATGCAGTTTTGTACAATTTATTGACTGGTTGTTTATTTAGTTTTGTACAGTTTATCGACTGTTTGTTTAAATAGTTTTGTTCAGATTATTGACTGTTTCTTTATTTAGTTTTGTAAAGTTTATTGACTGGTTCTTTATTTAGTTTTGTACAGTTTATTGACTGGTTCTTTATTGAGTTTGTGTACAATTTATTGACGGGTTCTTTATTAAATTTTGTACAGTTTACTGACTGGTTCTTTCTTGACTTTTGTACAGTTTTTTGACTGGCTCTTTATTGAGTTTTGTATAGTTTCTTGACTGGTTCTTTATTTAGTTTTGTACAGTTTATTGACTGGTTGTTTATTGAGTTTTGTACAGTTTATTGACTGTTTGTTTATTTGGTTTTGTTCAGTTTATTGACTGTTTCTTTATTTAGTTTTGTACAGTTTATTGGCTGGTTCTTTATTGAGTTTTGTACAGTTTATTGACTGGTTCTTTATTGAGTTTTGTGCAGTTTATTGACTGTTTCTTTATTGAGTTTTGTACAGTTGATTGACTGGTTCTTTATTGAGTTTGTGTACAATTTATTGACTGGTTCTTTATTCAATTTTGCACAGTTTACTGACTGGTTCTTTATTGACTTTTGTACAGTTTATTGACTGGTTCTTTATTGAGTTTTGTACAGTTTATTGACTTTTTCTTTATTTAGTTTTGTACAGTTTATTGACTGCTTCTATATTTAGTTTTGTACAGTTTATTAACTGTTTCTTTATTTAGTTTTGCACAGTTTATTGACTGTTTCTTTATTTAGTTTTGTGTACATTTTATTCACTGGTTCTTTGTTTAGTTTTGTGCAGTTTATTGACTGTTTCTTTATTTAGTTTTGTACAGTTTATTAACTGTTTCTTAATTTAGTTTTGTACAGTTTATTGACTGGTTCTTTATTGAGTTTTGTACAGTTTATTGACCAGTTCTTTATTGAGTTTTGTACAGTTTATTGACTCTTTCTTTATTTAGTTTTTTACAGTTTATTGACTGTTTCTTTATTTAGTTTTGTACAGTTTATTGACTGTTTCATTATTGAGTTTTGTACAGTTTATTGACTGGTTCTTTATTGAGTTTTGTACAGTTTATTGACTGTTTCTTTATTGAGTTTTGTACAGTTTATTGACTGGTTCTTCATTCAGTTTTGTACAGTTTATTGACTGGTTCTTTATTGAGTTTTGTACAGTTTATTGACTGGTTCTTTATTGAGTTTTGTACAGTTTATTGACTGTTTCTTTATTGAGTTTTGTATAGTTTATTGACTGATTCTTTCTTGAGTTTTGTACAGTTTGTTGACTGTTTCTTTATTGAGATTTGTACAGTTTTTTTACTGGTTCTTTATTTAGTTTTATACAGTTTACTGCCTGGTTCTTTATTGAGTTTTGAACAGTTTATTGACTGGTTCTTTATTCAGTTTTGTACAGTTTATTGACTGGTTCGTTATAGAGTTTTGTACAGTGTTATTGACTGTTTCTTTATTGAGTTTTGCATTGTTTATTGACTGATTCTTTATTGAGTTGTGTACAGTTTATTGACTGTTTCTTTATTGAGTTTTGTACAGTTTTTTGACTGGTTCTTTATTGAGTTTTGTACAGTTTATTGACTGGTTCTTTATTCAGTTTTGTACAGTTTATTGACTAGTTCTTTATTGAGTTTTGTACAGTTTATTGACTAGTTCTTTATTGAGTTTTGTACAGTTTTTTGACTGGTTCTTTATTGAGTTTTGTACAGTTTATTGACTGGTTCTTTATTCAGTTTTGTACAGTTTATTGACTAGTTCTTTATTGAGTTTTCTACAGTTTATTGACTGGTTCTTTATTGAGTTTGTGTACAATTTATTGACGGGTTCTTTATTAAATTTTGTACAGTTTACTGACTGGTTCTTTCTTGACTTTTGTACAGTTTTTTGACTGGCTCTTTATTGAGTTTTGTATAGTTTCTTGACAGGTTCTTTATTTAGTTTTGTACAGTTTATTGACTGGTTGTTTATTGAGTTTTGTACAGTTTATTGACTGTTTGTTTATTTAGTTTTGTTCAGTTTATTGACTGTTTCTTTATTTAGTTTTGTACAGTTTATTGGCTGGTTCTTTATTGAGTTTTGTACAGTTTATTGACTGGTTCTTTATTGAGTTTTGTGCAGTTTATTGACTGTTTCTTTATTGAGTTTTGTACAGTTTATTGACTGTTTCTTTATTTAGTTTTGTACAGTTTATTGACTGGTTCTTTATTGGGTTTTGTACAGTTTATTGACTGGTTCTTTATTTAGTTTTGTACAGTTTATTGACTGGTTCTTTATTGAGTTTTGTACAGTTTATTGACTAATTCTTTATTGAGTTTTGTACAGTTTATTGACTGGTTCTTTTTTGAGTTTGGACAGTTTATTGACTCTTTCTTTATAGAGTTTTGTACAGTTTATTGACTAGTTCTTTGTTCAGTTTTGTACTGTTTATTGACTAGTTCTTTATTTAGTTTTGTACAGTTTATTGACTGGTTCTTTATTCAGTTTTGCACAGTTTATTGACTGGTTCTTTATTTAGTTTTGTACAGTTTATTGACTGTTTCTTTATTTAGTTTTGTACAGTTTATTGACTGTTTCAATATTTAGTTTTGTACAGTTTATTGACTGTTTCTTCATTTAGTTTTGTACAGTTTATTAACTGTTTCTTTATTTAGTTTTATACAGTTTACTGCCTGGTTCTTTATTGTGTTTTGAACAGTTTATTGACTGGTTCTTTATTCAGTTTTGTACAGTTTATTGACTGGTTCGTCATAGAGTTTTGTACAGTTTTATTGACTGTTTATTTATTGAGTTGTGTACAGTTTATTGACTGTTTCTTTATTGAGTTTTGTACAGTTTTTTGACTGGTTCTTTTTTGAGTTTTGTACAGTTTATTGACAGGTTCTTTATTCAGTTTTGTACAGTTTATAGACTAGTTCTTTATTGAGTTTTGTACAGTTTATTGACTAGTTCTTTATTGAGTTTTGTACAGTTTATTGACTGGTTCTTTATGCAGTTTTGTACAATTTATTGACTGGTTGTTTATTTAGTTTTGTACAGTTTATCGACTGTTTGTTTAAATAGTTTTGTTCAGATTATTGACTGTTTCTTTATTTAGTTTTGTAAAGTTTATTGACTGGTTCTTTATTTAGTTTTCTACAGTTTATTGACTGGTTCTTTATTGAGTTTGTGTACAATTTATTGACGGGTTCTTTATTAAATTTTGTACAGTTTACTGACTGGTTCTTTCTTGACTTTTGTACAGTTTTTTGACTGGCTCTTTATTGAGTTTTGTGTAGTTTCTTGACTGGTTCTTTATTTAGTTTTGTACAGTTTATTGACTGGTTGTTTATTGAGTTTTGTACAGTTTATTGACTGTTTGTTTATTTGGTTTTGTTCAGTTTATTGACTGTTTCTTTATTTAGTTTTGTACAGTTTATTGGCTGGTTCTTTATTGAGTTTTGTACAGTTTATTGACTGGTTCTTTATTGAGTTTTGTGCAGTTTATTGACTGTTTCTTTATTGAGTTTTGTACAGTTTATTGACTGTTTCTTTATTTAGTTTTGTACAGTTTATTGACTGGTTCTTTATTTAGTTTTGTACAGTTTATTGACTGGTTCTGTAGTGAGTTTTGTACAGTTTATTGACTGGTTCTTTATTTAGTTTTGTACAGTTTATTGACTGGTTCTTTATTTAGTTTTGTACAGTTTATTGACTGGTTCTTTGTTGAGTTTTGTACAGTTTATTGACTAATTCTTTATTGAGTTTTGTACAGTTTATTGACTGGTTCTTTTTTGAGTTTGGACAGTTTATTGACTGTTTCTTTATAGAGTTTTGTACAGTTTATTGACTAGTTCTTTGTTCAGTTTTGTACTGTTTATTGACTAGTTCTTTATTTAGTTTTGTACAGTTTATTGACTGGTTCTTTATTCAGTTTTGCACAGTTTATTGACTGGTTCTTTATTTAGTTTTGTACAGTTTATTGACTGTTTCTTTATTTAGTTTTGTACAGTTTATTGACTGATTCAATATTTAGTTTTGTACAGTTTATTAACTGTTTCTTTATTTAGTTTTGTACAGTTTAATGACTGTTTCTTTATTTAGTTTGTGTACAATTTATCGACTGGTTCTTTATTTAGTTTTGTACAGTTTATTGACTGTGTCTTCATTTAGTTTTGTACAGTTTATTAACTGTTTCTTTATTTAGTTTTATACAGTTTACTGCCTGGTTCTTTATTGAGTTTTGAACAGTTTATTGACTGGTTCTTTATTCAGTTTTGTACAGTTTTTGACTGGTTCGTTATAGAGTTTTGTACAGTGTTATTGACTGTTTCTTTATTGAGTTTTGCATTGTTTATTGACTGATTCTTTATTGAGTTGTGTACAGTTTATTGACTGTTTCTTTATTGAGTTTTGTACAGTTTTTTGACTGGTTCTTTATTGAGTTTTGTACAGTTTATTGACTGGTTCTTTATTCAGTTTTGTACAGTTTATTGACTAGTTCTTTATTTAGTTTTGTACAGTTTATTGACTAGTTCTTTATTGAGTTTTGTACAGTTTTTTGACTGGTTCTTTATTGAGTTTTGTACAGTTTATTGACTGGTTCTTTATTCAGTTTTGTACAGTTTATTGACTAGTTCTTTATTGAGTTTTGTACAGTTTATTGACTAGTTCTTTATTGAGTTTTGTACAGTTTATTGACTGGTTCTTTATTCAGTTTTGTACAATTTATTGACTGGTTGTTTATTTAGTTTTGTACAGTTTATCGACTGTTTGTTTAAATAGTTTTGTTCAGATTATTGACTGTTTCTTTATTTAGTTTTGTAAAGTTTATTGACTGGTTCTTTATTTAGTTTTCTAAAGTTTATTGACTGGTTCTTTATTGAGTTTGTGTACAATTTATTGACGGGTTCTTTATTAAATTTTGTACAGTTTACTGACTGGTTCTTTCTTGACTTTTGTACAGATTTTTGACTGGCTCTTTATTGAGTTTTGTATAGTTTCTTGACTGGTTCTTTATTTAGTTTTGTACAGTTTATTGACTGGTTGTTTATTGATTTTTGTACAGTTTATTGACTGTTTGTTTATTTAGTTTTGTTCAGTTTATTGACTGTTTCTTTATTTAGTTTTGTACAGTTTATTGGCTGGTTCTTTATTGAGTTTTGTACAGTTTATTGACTGGTTCTTTATTGAGTTTTGTGCAGTTTATTGACTGTTTCTTTATTGAGTTTTGTACAGTTTATTGACTGTTTCTTTATTTAGTTTTGTACAGTTTATTGACTGGTTCTGTAGTGAGTTTTGTACAGTTTATTGACTGGTTCTTTATTGAGTTTTGTACAGTTTATTGACTGGTTCTTTATTTAGTTTTGTACAGTTTATTGACTGGTTCTTTATTGAGTTTTGTACAGTTTATTGACTAATTCTTTATTGATTTTGTACAGTTTATTGACTGGTTCTTTTTTGAGTTTGGACAGTTTATTGACTGGTTCTTTATAGAGTTTTGTACAGTTTATTGACTAGTTCTTTGTTCAGTTTTGTACTGTTTTTTGACTGGTTCTTTATTGAGTTATGTACAGTTTATTCACTGGTTCTTTATTAAGTTTTGCACAGTTTATTGACTGGTTCTTTATTCAGTTTTGTACAGTTTATTGACTGTTTCTTTATTTAGTTTTGTACAGTTTATTGACTGTTTCAATATTTAGTTTTGTACAGTTTATTAACTGTTTCTTTATTTAGTTTTGTACAGTTTAATGACTGTTTCTTTATTTAGTTTGTGTACAAATTTATTGACTGGTTCTTTATTTAGTTTTGTACAGTTTATTGACTGTTTCTTCATTTAGTTTTGTACAGTTTATTAACTGTTTCTTTATTTAGTTTTATACAGTTTACTGCCTGGTTCTTTATTGAGTTTTGAACAGTTTACTGCCTGGTTCTTTATTGGGTTTTGTACAGTTTATTGACTTGTTCTTTATTGAGTTTTGTACAGTTTATTGACTGTTTCTTTATTTACTTTTGTACATTTTATTGACTGTTTCTTTATTTAGTTTTGTTCAGTTTATTGACTGTTTCTTTATTGAGTTTTGCATTGTTTATTGACTGATTCTTTATTGAGTTGTGTACAGTTTATTGACTGTTTCTTTATTGAGTTTTGTACAGTTTATTGACTGGTTCTTTATTGAGTTTTGTACAGTTTATTGACTGGTTCTTTATTCAGTTTTGTACAGTTTTTTGACTAGTTCTTTATTGAGTTTTGTACAGTTTATTGACTAGTTCTTTATTGAGTTTTGTACAGTTTATTGACTGGTTCTTTATTCAGATTTGTACAATTTATTGACTCGTTGTTTATTTAGTTTTGTACAGTTTATCGACTGTTTGTTTAAATAGTTTTGTTCAGATTATTGACTGTTTCTTTATTTAGTTTTGTAAAGTTTATTGACTGGTTCTTTATTTAGTTTTCTACAGTCTATTGACTGGTTCTTTATTGAGATTGTGTACAATTTATTGACGGGTTCTTTATTAAATTTTGTACAGTTTACTGACTGGTTCTTTCTTGACTTTTGTACAGTTTTTTGACTGGCTCTTTATTGAGTTTTGTACAGTTTATTGACTGTTTCTTTATTTAGTTTTGTACAGTTTATTGACTGGTTCTTTATTTAGTTTTGTACAGTTTAATGACTGGTTCTGTAGTGAGTTTTGTACAGTTTATTGACTGGTTCTTTATTGAGTTTTGTACAGTTTATTGACTGGTTCTTTATTTAGTTTTGTACAGTTTATTGACTGGTTCTTTATTGAGTTTTGTACAGTTTATTGACTAATTCTTTATTGAGTTTTGTACAGTTTATTGACTGGTTCTTTTTTGAGTTTGGACAGTTTATTGACTGGTTCTTTATAGAGTTTTGTACAGTTTATTGACTAGTTCTTTGTTCAGTTTTGTACTGTTTATTGACTAGTTCTTTATTTAGTTTTGTACAGTTTATCGACTGTTTGTTTAAATAGTTTTGTTCAGATTATTGACTGTTTCTTTATTTAATTTTGTAAAGTTTGTTGACTGGTTCTTTATTTAGTTTTCTAAAGTTTATTGACTGGTTCTTTATTGAGTTTGTGTACAATTTATTGACGGGTTCTTTATTAAATTTTGAACAGTTTACTGACTGGTTCTTTCTTGACTTTTGTACAGTTTTTTGACTGGCTCTTTATTGAGTTTTGTATAGTTTCTTGACTGGTTCTTTATTTAGTTTTGTACAGTTTATTGACTGGTTGTTTATTGATTTTTGTACAGTTTATTGACTGTTTGTTTATTTAGTTTTGTTCAGTTTATTGACTGTTTCTTTATTTAGTTTTGTACAGTTTATTGGCTGGTTCTTTATTGAGTTTTGTACAGTTTATTGACTGGTTCTTTATTGAGTTTTGTGCAGTTTATTGACTGTTTCTTTATTGAGTTTTGTACAGTTTATTGACTGTTTCTTTATTTAGTTTTGTACAGTTTATTGACTGGTTCTGTAGTGAGTTTTGTACAGTTTATTGACTGGTTCTTTATTCAGTTTTGTACAGTTTATTGACTGGTTCTTTATTTAGTTTTGTACAGTTTATTGACTGGTTCTTTATTGAGTTTTGTACAGTTTATTGACTAATTCTTTATTGAATTTGTACAGTTTATTGACTGGTTCTTTTTTGAGTTTGGACAGTTTATTGACTGGTTCTTTATAGAGTTTTGTACAGTTTATTGACTAGTTCTTTGTTCAGTTTTGTACTGTTTATTGACTAGTTCTTTATTTAGTTTTGTACAGTTTATTGACTGCTTCTTTATTAAGTTTTGCACAGTTTATTGACTGGTTCTTTATTTAGTTTTGTACAGTTTATTGACTGTTTCTTTATTTAGTTTTGTACAGTTTATTGACTGTTTCAATATTTAGTTTTGTACAGTTTATTAACTGTTTCTTTATTTAGTTTTGTACAGTTTAATGACTGTTTCTTTATTTAGTTTGTGTACAATTTATTGACTGGTTCTTTATTTAGTTTTGTACAGTTTATTGACTGTTTCTTCATTTAGTTTTGTACAGTTTATTAACTGTTTCTTTATTTAGTTTTATACAGTTTACTGCCTGGTTCTTTATTGAGTTTTGAACAGTTTACTGCCTGGTTCTTTATTGGGTTTTGTACAGTTTATTGACTTGTTCTTTATTGAGTTTTGTACAGTTTATTGACTGTTTCTTTATTTAGTTTTTGTACAATTTATTGACTGGTTCTTTATTTAGTTTTGTATAGTTTATTGACTGTTTCTTTATTTACTTTTGTACATTTTATTGACTGTTTCTTTATTTAGTTTTGTTCAGTTTATTGACTGTTTCTTTATTGAGTTTTGCATTGTTTATTGACTGATTCTTTATTGAGTTGTGTACAGTTTATTGACTGTTTCTTTATTGAGTTTTGTACAGTTTTTTGACTGGTTCTTTATTGAGTTTTGTACAGTTTATTGACTGGTTCTTTATTCAGTTTTGTACAGTTTATTGACTAGTTCTTTATTGAGTTTTGTACAGTTTATTGACTAGTTCTTTATTGAGTTTTGTACAGTTTATTGACTGGTTCTTTATTCAGTTTTGTACAATTTATTGACTCGTTGTTTATTTAGTTTTGTACAGTTTATCGACTGTTTGTTTAAATAGTTTTGTTCAGATTATTGACTGTTTCTTTATTTAGTTTTGTAAAGTTTATTGACTGGTTCTTTATTTAGTTTTCTACAGTCTATTGACTGGTTCTTTATTGAGATTGTGTACAATTTATTGACGGGTTCTTTATTAAATTTTGTACAGTTTACTGACTGGTTCTTTCTTGACTTTTGTACAGTTTTTTGACTGGCTCTTTATTGAATTTTGTACAGTTTATTGACTGTTTCTTTATTTAGTTTTGTACAGTTTATTGACTGGTTCTTTATTTAGTTTTGTACAGTTTATTGACTGGTTCTGTAGTGAGTTTTGTACAGTTTATTGACTGGTTCTTTATTGAGTTTTGTACAGTTTATTGACTGGTTCTTTATTTAGTTTTGTACAGTTTATTGACTGGTTCTTTATTGAGTTTTGTACAGTTTATTGACTAATTCTTTATTGAGTTTTGTACAGTTTATTGACTGGTTCTTTTTTGAGTTTGGACAGTTTATTGACTGGTTCTTTATAGAGTTTTGTACAGTTTATTGACTAGTTCTTTGTTCAGTTTTGTACTGTTTATTGACTAGTTCTTTATTTAGATTTGTACAGTTTATCGACTGTTTGTTTAAATACTTTTGTTCAGATTATTGACTGTTTCTTTATTTAGTTTTGTAAAGTTTATTGACTGGTTCTTTATTTAGTTTTCTAAAGTTTATTGACTGGTTCTTTATTGAGTTTGTGTACAATTTATTGACGGGTTCTTTATTAAATTTTGTACAGTTTACTGACTGGTTCTTTCTTGACTTTTGCACAGTTTTTTGACTGGCTCTTTATTGAGTTTTGTATAGTTTGTCGACTGGTTCTTTATTTAGTTTTGTACAGTTTATTGACTGGTTGTTTATTGATTTTTGTACAGTTTATTGACTGTTTGTTTATTTAGTTTTGTTCAGTTTATTGACTGTTTCTTTATTTAGTTTTGTACAGTTTATTGGCTGGTTCTTTATTGAGTTTTCTAAAGTTTATTGACTGGTTCTTTATTGAGTTTGTGTACAATTTATTGACGGGTTCTTTATTAAATTTTGTACAGTTTACTGACTGGTTCTTTATTTAGTTTTGTACAGTTTTTTGACTGGCTCTTTATTGAGTTTTGTATAGTTTCTTGACTGGTTCTTTATTTAGTTTTGTACAGTTTATTGACTGGTTGTTTATTGATTTTTGTACAGTTTATTGACTGTTTGTTTATTTAGTTTTGTTCAGTTTATTGACTGTTTCTTTATTTAGTTTTGTACAGTTTATTGGCTGGTTCTTTATTTAGTTTTGTACAGTTTATTGACTGGTTCTTTATTGAGTTTTGTGCAGTTTATTGACTGTTTCTTTATTGAGTTTTGTACAGTTTATTGACTGTTTCTTTATTTAGTTTTGTACAGTTTATTGACTGGTTCTGTAGTGAGTTTTGTACAGTTTATTGACTGATTCTTTATTGAGTTTTGTACAGTTTATTGACTGGTTCTTTATTTAGTTTTGTACAGTTTATTGGCTGGTTCTTTATTGAGTTTTGTACAGTTTATTGACTAATTCTTTATTGATTTTGTACAGTTTATTGACTGGTTCTTTTTTGAGTTTGGACAGTTTATTGACTGGTTCTTTATAGAGTTTTGTACAGTTTATTGACTAGTTCTTTGTTCAGTTTTGTACTGTTTATTGACTAGTTCTTTATTGAGTTTTGTACAGTTTATTGACTGGTTCTTTATTAAGTTTTGCACAGTTTATTGACTGGTTCTTTATTTAGTTTTGTACAGTTTATTGACTGTTTCTTTATTTAGTTTTGTACAGTTTATTGACTGTTTCAATATTTAGTTTTGTACAGTTTATTAACTGTTTCTTTATTTAGTTTTGTACAGTTTAATGACTGTTTCTTTATTTAGTTTGTGTACAATTTATTGACTGGTTCTTTATTTAGTTTTGTACAGTTTATTGACTGTTTCTTCATTTAGTTTTGTACAGTTTATTAACTGTTTCTTTATTTAGTTTTATACAGTTTACTGCCTGGTTCTTTATTGAGTTTTGAACAGTTTACTGCCTGGTTCTTTATTGGGTTTTGTACAGTTTATTGACTTGTTCTTTATTGAGTTTTGTACAGTTTATTGACTGTTTCTTTATTTAGTTTTTGTACAATTTATTGACTGGTTCTTTATTTAGTTTTGTATAGTTTATTGACTGTTTGTTTATTTAGTTTTGTACAGTTTATTGACTGTTTCTTTATTTAGTTTTGTTCAGTTTATTGACTGTTTCTTTATTGAGTTTTGCATTGTTTATTGACTGATTCTTTATTGAGTTGTATACAGTTTATTGACTGTTTCTTTATTGAGTTTTGTACAGTTTTTTGACTGGTTCTTTATTGAGTTTTGTACAGTTTATTGACTGGTTCTTTATTCAGTTTTGTACAGTTTATTGACTTTTTCTTTATTGAGTTTTGTACAGTTTATTGACTAGTTCTTTATTGAGTTTTGTACAGTTTATTGACTGGTTCTTTATTCAGTTTTGTACAATTTATTGACTGGTTGTTTATTTAGTTTTGTACAGTTTATCGACTGTTTGTTTAAATAGTTTTGTTCAGATTATTGACTGTTTCTCTATTTAGTTTTGTAAAGTTTATTGACTGGTTCTTTATTTAGTTTTCTACAGTCTATTGACTGGTTCTTTATTGAGATTGTGTACAATTTATTGACGGGTTCTTTATTAAATTTTGTACAGTTTACTGACTGGTTCTTTCTTGACTTTTGTACAGTTTTTTGACTGGCTCTTTATTGAGTTTTGTACAGTTTATTGACTGTTTCTTTATTTAGTTTTGTACAGTTTATTGACTGGTTCTTTATTTAGTTTTGTACAGTGTATTGACTGGTTCTGTAGTGAGTTTTGTACAGTTTATTGACTGGTTCTTTATAGAGTTTTGTACAGTTTATTGACTGGTTCTTTATTTAGTTTTGTACAGTTTATTGACTGGTTCTTTATTGAGTTTTGTACAGTTTATTGACTAATTCTTTATTGAGTTTTGTACAGTTTATTGACTGGTTCTTTATTTAGTTTTGTACAATTTATTGACTGTTTCAATATTTAGTTTTGTACAGTTTATTAACTGTTTCTTTGTTTAGTTTTGTACAGTTTAATGACTGTTTCTTTATTTAGTTTGTGTACAATTTATTGACTGGTTCTTTATTTAGTTTTGTTCAGTTTATTGATTGTTTCTTCATTTAGTTTTGTACAGTTTATTAACTGTTTCTTTATTTAGTTTTATACAGTTTACTGCCTGGTTCTTTATTGAGTTTTGAACAGTTTATTGACTGGTTCTTTATTCAGTTTTGTACAGTTTATTGACTGGTTCGTTATAGAGTTTTGTACATTTTTATTGACTGTTTCTTTATTGAGTTTTGCATTGTTTATTGACTGGTTCTTTATTGAGTTGTGTACAGTTTATTGACTGTTTCTTTATTGAGTTTTGTACAGTTTTTTGACTGGTTCTTTATTGAGTTTTGTACAGTTTATTGACTGGTTCTTTATTCAGTTTTGTACAGTTTATTGACTAGTTCTTTATTGAGTTTTGTACAGTTTATTGACTAGTTCTTTATTGAGTTTTGTATAGTTTATTGACTGGTTCTTTATTCAGTTTTGTACATTTTATTGACTGGTTGTTTATTTAGTTGTGTACAGTTTATCGACTGTTTGTTTAAATAGTTTTGTGATTATTGACTGTTTCTTTATTTAGTTTTGTAAAGTTTATTGACTGGTTCTTTATTTAGTTTTCTACAGTTTATTGACTGGTTTATTATTGAGTTTGTGTACAATTTATTGACGGGTTCTTTATTAAATTTTGTACACTTTACTGACTGGTTCTTTCTTGACTTTTGTACAGTTTTTTGACTGGCTCTTTATTGAGTTTTGTATAGTTTCTTGACTGGTTCTTTATTTAGTTTTGTACAGTTTATTGACTGGTTGTTTATTGAGTTTTGTACAGTTTATTGACTGTTTGTTTATTTAGTTTTGTTCAGTTTATTGACTGTTTCTTTATTTAGTTTTGTACAGTTTATTGGCTGGTTATTTATTGAGTTTTGTACAGTTTATTGCCTGGTTCTTTATTTAGTTTTTGTACAATTTATTGACTGGTTCTTTATTTAGTTTGTGTACAATTTATTGACTGGTTGTTTATTTAGTTTTGTACAGTTTATTGACTGATTGTTTATTTAGTTTTGTTCAGATTATTGACTGTTTCCTTATTTAGTTTTGTAAAGTTTATTGACTGGTTATTTATTGAGTTTTGTTCAGTTTATTGACTGGTTCTTTATTGAGTTTGTGTACAATTTATTGACTGGTTCTTTATTGAATTTTGTACAGTTTACTGACTGGTTCTTTATTGACTTTTTTACAGTTTATTGACTGGTTATTTATTGAGTTTTGTATAGTTTATTGACTGGTTCTTTATTTAGTTTTGCACAGTTTATTGACTGGTTCTTTATTCAGTTTTGTACAATTTATTGACTGGTTGTTTATTTAGTTTTGTACAGTTTATCGACTGTTTGTTTAAATAGTTTTGTTCAGATTATGGCTGTTTCTTTATTTAGTTTTGTAAAGTTTATTGACTGGTTCTTTATTTAGTTTTCTACAGTTTATTGACTGGTTCTTTATTGAGTTTGTGTACAATTTATTGACGGGTTCTTTATTAAATTTTGTACACTTTACTGACTGGTTCTTTCTTGACTTTTGTACAGTTTTTTGACTGGCTCTTTATTGAGTTTTGTATAGTTTCTTGACTGGTTCTTTATTTAGTTTTGTACAGTTTATTGACTGGTTGTTTATTGAGTTTTGTACAGTTTATTGACTGTTTGTTTATTTAGTTTTGTTCAGTTTATTGACTGTTTCTTTATTTAGTTTTGTACAGTTTATTGGCTGGTTCTTTATTTAGTTTTGTACAGTTTATTGACTGGTTCTGTAGTGAGTTTTGTACAGTTTATTGACTGGTTCTTTATTGAGTTTTGTACAGTTTATTGACTGGTTCTTTATTTAGTTTTGTACAGTTTATTGTCTGGTTCTGTATTGAGTTTTGTACAGTTTATTGACTAATTCTTTATTGAGTTTTGTACAGTTTATTGACTGGTTCTTTTTTGAGTTTGTACAGTTTATTGACTGTTTCTTTATTTAGTTTTGTACAGTTTATTGACTGGTTCTTTATTTAGTTTTGTACAGTTTATTGACTGGTTCTGTAGTGAGTTTTGTACAGTTTATTGACTGGTTCTTTATAGAGTTTTGTACAGTTTATTGACTGGTTCTTTATTTAGTTTTGTACAGTTTATTGACTGGTTCTTTATTGAGTTTTGTACAGTTTATTGACTAATTCTTTATTGAGTTTTGTACAGTTTATTGACTGGTTCTTTTTTGAGTTTGGACAGTTTATTGACTGGTTCTTTATAGAGTTTTGTACAGTTTATTGACTAGTTCTTTGTTCAGTTTTGTACTGTTTATTGACTAGTTCTTTATTTAGTTTTGTACAGTTTATTGACTGGTTCTTTATTCAGTTTTGCACAGTTTATTGACTGGTTCTTTATTTAGTTTTGTACAGTTTATTGGCTGTTTCTTTATTTAGTTTTGTACAATTTATTGACTGTTTCAATATTTAGTTTTGTACAGTTTATTAACTGTTTCTTTGTTTAGTTTTGTACAGTTTAATGACTGTTTCTTTATTTAGTTTGTGTACAATTTATTGACTGGTTCTTTATTTAGTTTTGTTCAGTTTATTGACTGTTTCTTCATTTAGTTTTGTACAGTTTATTAACTGTTTCTTTATTTAGTTTTATACAGTTTACTGCCTGGTTCTTTATTGAGTTTTGAACAGTTTATTGACTGGTTCTTTATTCAGTTTTGTACAGTTTATTGACTGGTTCGTTATAGAGTTTTGTACATTTTTATTGACTGTTTCTTTATTGAGTTTTGCATTGTTTATTGACTGGTTCTTTATTGAGTTGTGTACAGTTTATTGACTGTTTCTTTATTGAGTTTTGTACAGTTTTTTGACTGGTTCTTTATTGAGTTTTGTACAGTTTATTGACTGGTTCTTTATTCAGTTTTGTACAGTTTATTGACTAGTTCTTTATTGAGTTTTGTACAGTTTATTGACTAGTTCTTTATTGAGTTTTGTATAGTTTATTGACTGGTTCTTTATTCAGTTTTGTACATTTTATTGACTGGTTGTTTATTTAGTTTTGTACAGTTTATCGACTGTTTGTTTAAATAGTTTTGTGATTATTGACTGTTTCTTTATTTAGTTTTGTAAAGTTTATTGACTGGTTCTTTATTTAGTTTTCTACAGTTTATTGACTGGTTTATTATTGAGTTTGTGTACAATTTATTGACGGGTTCTTTATTAAATTTTGTACACTTTACTGACTGGTTCTTTCTTGACTTTTGTACAGTTTTTTGACTGGCTCTTTATTGAGTTTTGTATAGTTTCTTGACTGGTTCTTTATTTAGTTTTGTACAGTTTATTGACTGGTTGTTTATTGAGTTTTGTACAGTTTATTGACTGTTTGTTTATTTAGTTTTGTTCAGTTTATTGACTGTTTCTTTATTTAGTTTTGTACAGTTTATTGGCTGGTTATTTATTGAGTTTTGTACAGTTTATTGCCTGGTTCTTTATTTAGTTTTTGTACAATTTATTGACTGTTTGTTTATTTAGTTTGTGTACAATTTATTGACTGGTTGTTTATTTAGTTTTGTACAGTTTATTGACTGATTGTTTATTTAGTTTTGTTCAGATTATTGACTGTTTCTTTATTTAGTTTTGTAAAGTTTATTGACTGGTTATTTATTGAGTTTTGTTCAGTTTATTGACTGGTTCTTTATTGAGTTTGTGTACAATTTATTGACTGGTTCTTTATTGAATTTTGTACAGTTTACTGACTGGTTCTTTATTGACTTTTTTACAGTTTATTGACTGGTTATTTATTGAGTTTTGTATAGTTTATTGACTGGTTCTTTATTTAGTTTTGCACAGTTTATTGACTGGTTCTTTATTCAGTTTTGTACAATTTATTGACTGGTTGTTTATTTAGTTTTGTACAGTTTATCGACTGTTTGTTTAAATAGTTTTGTTCAGATTATGGCTGTTTCTTTATTTAGTTTTGTAAAGTTTATTGACTGGTTCTTTATTTAGTTTTCTACAGTTTATTGACTGGTTCTTTATTGAGTTTGTGTACAATTTATTGACGGGTTCTTTATTAAATTTTGTACAGTTTACTGACTGGTTCTTTCTTGACTTTTGTACAGTTTTTTGACTGGCTCTTTATTGAGTTTTGTATAGTTTCTTGACTGGTTCTTTATTTAGTTTTGTACAGTTTATTGACTGGTTGTTTATTGAGTTTTGTACAGTTTATTGACTGTTTGTTTATTTAGTTTTGTTCAGTTTATTGACTGTTTCTTTATTTAGTTTTGTACAGTTTATTGGCTGGTTCTTTATTTAGTTTTGTACAGTTTATTGACTGGTTCTGTAGTGAGTTTTGTACAGTTTATTGACTGGTTCTTTATTGAGTTTTGTACAGTTTATTGACTGGTTCTTTATTTAGTTTTGTACAGTTTATTGACTGGTTCTTTATTGAGTTTTGTACAGTTTATTGACTAATTCTTTATTGAGTTTTGTACAGTTTATTGACTGGTTCTTTTTTGAGTTTGGACAGTTTATTGACTGGTTCTTTTATAGAGTTTTGTACAGTTTATTGACTAGTTCTTTGTTCAGTTTTGTACTGTTTATTGACAAGTTCTTTATTTAGTTTTGTACAGTTTATTGACTGGTTCTTTATTCAGTTTTGCACAGTTTATTGACTGGTTCTTTATTTAGTTTTGTACAGTTAATTGACTGTTTCTTTATTTAGTTTTGTACAGTTTATTGACTGTTTCAATATTTAGTTTTGTACAGTTTATTAACTGTTTCTTTATTGAGTTTTGTACAGTTTAATGACTGTTTCTTTATTTAGTTTGTGTACAATTTATTGACTGGTTCTTTATTTAGTTTTGTACAGTTTATTGACTGTTTCTTCATTTAGTTTTGTACAGTTTATTAACTGTTTCTTTATTTAGTTTTATACAGTTTACTGCCTGGTTCTTTATTGAATTTTGTACAGTTTACTGACTGGTTCTTTATTGACTTTTTTACAGTTTATTGACTGGTTATTTATTGAGTTTTGTATAGTTTATTGACTGGTTCTTTATTTAGTTTTGCACAGTTTATTGACTGGTTCTTTATTCAGTTTTGTACAATTTATTGACTGGTTGTTTATTTAGTTTTGTACAGTTTATCGACTGTTTGTTTAAATAGTTTTGTTCAGATTATGGCTGTTTCTTCATTTAGTTTTGTACAGTTTATTAACTGTTTCTTTATTTAGTTTTATACAGTTTACTGCCTGGTTCTTTATTGAGTTTTGAACAGTTTATTAACTGGTTCTTTATTCAGTTTTGTACAGTTTATTGACTGGTTCGTTATAGAATTTTGTACAGTTTTATTGACTGTTTCTTTATTGAGTTTTGCATTGTTTATTGACTGATTCTTTATTGAGTTGTGTACAGTTTATTGACTGTTTCTTTATTGAGTTTTGTACAGTTTTTTGACTGGTTCTTTATTGAGTTTTGTACAGTTTATTGACTGGTTCTTTATTCAGTTTTGTACAGTTTATTGACTAGTTCTTTATTGAGTTTTGTACAGTTTATTGACTAGTTCTTTATTGAGTTTTGTACAGTTTATTGACTGGTTCTTTATTGAGTTTTGTACAGTTTATTGACTGTTTCTTCATTTAGTTTTGTACAGTTTATTAACTGTTTCTTTATTTAGTTTTATACAGTTTACTGCCTGGTTCTTTATTGAGTTTTGAACAGTTTATTGACTGGTTCTTTATTCAGTTTTGTACAGTTTATTCACTGTTTCTTTATTTAGTTTTGTACCGTTTATTGACTGGTTCTTTATTAAGTTTTGTACAGTTTATTGACTGGTTCTTTATTGAGTTTTGTACAGTTTATTGACTGGTTCTTTATTGAGTTTTGTACAGTTTATTGACTGTTTCTTTATTGAGTTTTGTACAGTTTATTGACTGTTTCTTTATTTAGTTTTGTACAGTTTATTGACTGGTTCTTTATTTGTTTTACTCAGTTTATTGACTGGTTCTTTAGTGAGTTTTGTACAGTTTATTGACTGGTTCTTTATTGAGTTTTGTACAGTTTATTGACTGGTTCTTTATTTTGTTTTGTACAGTTTTTTGACTGGTTCTTTATTGAGTTTTGTACAGTTTATTGACTGGTTCTTTATTCAGTTTTGTACAGTTTATTGACTGGTTCTTTATTCAGTTTTGTACAGTTTATTGACTGTTTCTTTATTGAGTTTTGCATTGTTTATTGACTGATTCTTTATTGAGTTGTGTACAGTTTATTGACTGTTTCTTTATTGAGTTTTGTACAGTTTTTTGACTGGTTCTTTATTGAGTTTTGTACAGTTTATTGACTGGTTCTTTATTCAGTTTTGTACAGTTTATTGACTAGTTCTTTATTGAGTTTTGTACAGTTTATTGACTAGTTCTTTATTGAGTTTTGTACAGTTTATTGACTGGTTCTTTATTCAGCTTTGTACAATTTATTGACTGGTTGTTTATTTAGTTTTGTACAGTTTATCGACTGTTTGTTTAAATAGTTTTGTTTAGATTATTGACTGTTTCTTTATTTAGTTTTGTAAAGTTTATTGACTGGTTCTTTATTTAGTTTTCTACAGTTTATTGACTGGTTCTTTATTGAGTTTGTGTACAATTTATTGACGGGTTCTTTATTAAATTTTGTACAGTTTACTGAATGGTTCTTTCTTGACTTTTGTACAGTTTTTTGACTGGCCCTTTATTGAGTTTTGTATAGTTTCTTGACTGGTTCTTTATTTAGTTTTGTACAGTTTATTGACTGGTTGTTTATTGAGTTTTGAACAGTTTATTGACTGTTTGTTTATTTAGTTTTGTTCAGTTTATTGACTGTTTCTTTATTTAGTTTTGTACACTTTATTGGCTGGTTATTTATTGAGTTTTGTACAGTTAATTGACTGGTTCTTTATTTAGTTTTTGTACAATTTATTGACTGGTTCTTTATTTAGTTTGTGTACAATTTATTGACTGGTTGTTTATTTAGTTTTGTACAGTTTATTGACTGTTTGTTTATTTAGTTTTGTTCAGATTATTGACTGTTTCCTTATTTAGTTTTGTAAAGTTTATTGACTGGTTATTTATTGAGTTTTGTACAGTTTATTGACTGGTTATTTATTGAGTTTGTGTACAATTTATTGACTGGTTCTTTATTGAATTTTGTACAGTTTACTGACTGGTTCTTTATTTACTTTTTTACAGTTTATTGACTGGTTTTTTATTGAGTTTTGTATAGTTTATTGACTGGTTCTTTATTTAGTTTTGCACAGTTTATTGACTGGTTCTTTATTGAGTTTTGTACAGTTTATTGACTGGTTCTTTATTTAGTTTTGTACAGTTTATTGACTGTTTCTTTATTGAGTGTTGTACAGTTTATTGACTGTTTCTTTATTTAGTTTTGTACAGTTTATTTACTGTTTCTTTATTTAGTTTTGTACAGTTTATTGACTGGTTCTTTATTAAGTTTTGTACAGTTTATTGACTGGTTCTTTATTGAGTTTTGTACAGTTTATTGACTGGTTCTTTATTGAGTTTTGTACAGTTTATTGACTGTTTCTTTATTGAGTTTTGTACAGTTTATTGACTGTTTCTTTATTTAGTTTTGTACAGTTTATTGACTGGTTCTTTATTTGTTTTACTCAGTTTATTGACTGGTTCTTTAGTGAGTTTTGTAAAGTTTATTGACTGGTTCTTTATTGAGTTTTGTACAGTTTATTGACTGGTTCTTTATTTTGTTTTGTACAGTTTATTGACTGGTTCCTTATTGACTTCTGTACAGTTTATTGACTGGTTCTTTATTGAGTTTTGTATAGTTTATTGACTTGTTCTTTGTTCAGTTTTGTACTGTTTATTGACTGGTTCTTTATTCAGTTTTGTGCAGTTTATTGACAAGTTCTTTATTCAGTTTTGTACAGTTTATTGACTGGTTCTTTATTTAGTTTTGTACAGTTTATTGACTGTTTCTTTATTTAGTTTTGTACAGTTTATTCACTGTTTAGATATTTAGTTTTGTACAGTTTATTAACTGTTTCTTTATTTAGTTTTGTACAGTTTATTGACTGTTTCTTTATTTAGTTTTGTACAGTTTATTGACTGTTTCTATATTTAGTTTTGTACAGTTTATTAACTGTTTCTTTATTTAGTTTTGCACAGTTTATTGACTGTTTCTTTATTTAGTTTGTGTACAACTTATTGACTGGTTCTTTATTTACTTTTGTGCAGTTTATTGACTGTGTCTTTATTTAGTTTTGTACAGTTAATTAACCGTTTCTTAATTTAGTTTTGTACAGTTTATTGACAGGTTCTTTATTCAGTTTTGTAATGTTTATTGACTGGTTCTTTTTTGAGTTTTGTACAGTGTATTGAATGGTTCTTCATTGAGTTTTGTACAGTTTATTTACTGGTTCTTTATTGAGTTTTGTACAGTTTAATGACTGGTTCTTTTTTGAGTTTTGTAGAGTTTATTGACTGGTTCTTTATTCAGTTTTGTACAGTTTATTGACTGGTTTTTTATTGAGTTTGTGTACAATTTATTGACTGGTTCTTTATTTAGTTTTGTACAGTTTATTGACTGGTTCTTTATTCAGTTTTGTAGAGTTTATTGACTGTTTCTTTATTTAGTTTGTGTACAGTTTATTGACTGGTTCTTTATTTAGTTTTGTACAGTTTTTTGCCTGGTTCTTTATTGAGTTTTGTACAGTTTATTTACTGGTTCTTTAGTGAGTTTTGTACAGTTTATTGACTGGTTCTTTATTTAGTTTTGTACAGTTTATTGACTGTTTGTTTATTTAGTTTTGTCAGTTTATTGACTGTTTCTTTATTTAGTTTTGTACAGTTTATTGGCTGGTTCTTTATTAAGTTTTGTACAGTTTATTGACTGGTTCTTTATTTAGTTTTGTACAGTTTAATGACTGGTTCTTTATTCAGTTTTGTACAGTTTATTGACTGGTTCTTTATTTAGTTTTTGTACAATTTATTGACTGGTTCTTTATTTAGTTTTGTACAGTTTATTGACTGGTTCTTTATTGAGTTTTGTACAGTTTATTGACTGGTTCCTTATTTAGTTTGTGTACAGTTTATTGACTGGTTCTTTATTTAGTTTTGTACAGTTTTTTGCCTGGTTCTTTATTGAGTTTTGTACAGTTTATTGACTGGTTCTTTATTGAGTTTTGTACAGTTTATTGACTGGTTCATTATTCAGTTTTGTACAGTTTATTGACTGTTTGTTTATTTAGTTTTGTTCAGATTATTGACTGTTTCCTTATTTAGTTTTGTAAAGTTTATTGACTGGTTATTTATTGAGTTTTGTACAGTTTATTGACTGGTTCTTTATTGAGTTTGTGTACAATTTATTGACTGGTTCTTTATTGAATTTTGAACAGTTTACTGACTGGTTCTTTATTGACTTTTTTACAGTTTATTGACTGGTTCTTTATTGAGTTGTGTATAGTTTATTGACTGGTTCTTTATTTAGTTTTGCACATTTTATTGACTGGTTCTTTATTGAGTTTGTGTACAATTTATTGACTGGTTCTTTATTGGGTTTTGTACAGTTTATTCACTGGTTCTTTATTCAGTTTTGTACAGTTTATTGACTGGTTCTTTATTGAGTTTTGTACAGTTTATTGACTGGTTCTTTATTTAGATTTGTAGAGTTTATTGACTGTTTCTTTATTGAGTTTTGTACAGTTTATTGACTGTTTCTTTATTTAGTTTTGTACAGTTTATTCACTGTTTCTTTATTTAGTTTTGTACAGTTTATTGACTGGATCTTTATTGAGTTTTGTAGAGTTTATTGACTGGTTCTTTATTCAGTTTTGTACAGTTTATTGACTGGTTCTTTATTGAGTTTTGTACAGTTTATTGACTGTTTCTTTATTGAGTTTTCTACAGTTTATTGACTGTTTCTTTATTTAGTTTTGTACAGTTTATTGACTGGTTCTTTATTTTTTTTACTCAGTTTATTGACTGGTTCTTTAGTGAGTTTTGTAAAGTTTATTGACTGGTTCTTTATTGAGTTTTGTACAGTTTATTGACTGGTTCTTTATTTTGTTTTGTACAGCTTATTGACTGGTTCCTTATAGACTTTTGCACAGTTTATTGACTGGTTCTTTATTGAGTTTGTGTACAATTTATTGACTGGTTCTTTATTGAGTTTTGTACAGTTTATTCACTGGTTCTTTACTCAGTTTTGTACAGTTTATTGACTGGTTCTTTATTGAGTTTTGTAGTTTATTGACTAGTTCTTTATTTAGATTTGTACAGTTTATTGACTGTTTCTTTATTTAGTTTTGTACAGTTTATTGACTGTTTCTTTATTTAGTTTTGTACTGTTTATTCACTGTTTAGATATTTAGTTTTGTACAGTTTATTAACTGTTTCTTTATTTAGTTTTGTACAGTTTATTGACTGGTTCTTTATTCAGTTTTGTACAGTTTATTGACTGGTTCTTTATTGAGTTTTGTACAGTTTATTGACTGTTTCTTTATTGAGTTTTCTACAGTTTATTGACTGTTTCTTTATTTAGTTTTGTACAGTTTATTGACTGGTTCTTTATTTTTTTTACTCAGTTTATTGACTGGTTCTTTAGTGAGTTTTGTAAAGTTTATTGACTGATTCTTTATTGAGTTTTGTACAGTTTATTGACTGGTTCTTTATTTTGTTTTGTACAGCTTATTGACTGGTTCCTTATTGACTTTTGTACAGTTTATTGACTGGTTCTTTATTGAGTTTTGTATAGTTTATTGACTTGTTCTTTGTTCAGTTTTGTACTGTTTATTGACTGGTTCATTATTCAGTTATGTGCAGTTTATTGACAAGGTCTGTATTCAGTTTTGTACAGTTTATTGACTGGTTCTTTATTTAGTTTTGCACAGTTTATTGACTGTTTCTTTATTTAGTTTTGTACAGTTTATTCACTGTTTAGATATTTAGTTTTGTACAGTTTATTCACTGTTTAGATATTTAGTTTTGTACAGTTTATTAACTGTTTCTTTATTTAGTTTTGTACAGTTTATTGACTGTTTCTATATTTAGTTTTGTACAGTTTTTTAACTGTTTCTTTTTTGAGTTTTGTACAGTGTATTGACTGGTTCTTCATTGAGTTTTGTACAGTTTATTTACTGGTTCTTTATTGAGTTTTGTACAGTTTAATGACTGGTTCTTTTTGAGTTTTGAAGAGTTTATTGACTGGTTCTTTATTCAGTTTTGTACAGTTTATTGACTGGTTTTTTATTGAGTTTGTGTACAATTTATTGACTGGTTCTTTATTTAGTTTTGTACAGTTTATTGACTGGTTCTTTATTCAGTTTTGTACAGTTTATTGACTGTTTCTTTATTTAGTTTGTGTACAGTTTATTGACTGGTTCTTTATTTAGTTTTGTACAGTTTTTTGCCTGGTTCTTTATTGAGTTTTGTACAGTTTATTTACTGGTTCTTTATTGAGTTTTGTACAGTTTATTGACTGGTTCTTTATTGAGTTTTGTACAGTTTATTGACTGTTTGTTTATTTAGTTTTGTTCAGTTTATTGACTGTTTCTTTATTTAGTTTTGTACAGTTTATTGGCTGGTTCTTTATTGAGTTTTGTACAGTTTATTGACTGGTTCTTTATTTAGTTTTGTATAGTTTATTGGCTAGTTCTTTATTCAGTTTTGTACAGTTTATTGACTGGTTCTTTATTTAGTTTTTGTACAATTTATTGACTGGTTGTTTGTTTAGTTTGTGTACAATTTATTGACTGGTTGTTTATTTAGTTTTGTACAGTTTATTGACTGTTTGTTTATTTAGTTTTGTTCAGATTATTGACTGTTTCTTTATTTAGTTTTGCACAGTTTATTGACTGGTTCTTTATTGAGTTTTGTACAGTTTATTGACTGGTTCTTTATTTAGTTTTGTACAGTTTATTGACTGTTTCTTTATTGAGTGTTGTACAGTTTATTGACTGTTTCTTTATTTAGTTTTGTACAGTTTATTCACTGTTTCTTTATTTAGTTTTGTACAGTTTATTGACTGGTTCTTTATTAAGTTTTGTACAGTTTATTGACTGGTTCTTTATTGAGTTTTGTACAGTTTATTGACTGGTTCTTTATTGAGTTTTGTACAGTTTATTGACTGGTTCTTTATTGAGTTTTGTACAGTTTATTGACTGTTTCTTTATTTAGTTTTGTACAGTTTATTGACTGGTTCTTTATTTGTTTTACTCAGTTTATTGACTGGTTCTTTAGTGAGTTTTGTAAAGTTTATTGACTGGTTCTTTATTGAGTTTTGTACAGTTTATTGACTGGTTCTTTATTTTGTTTTGTACAGTTTATTGACTGGTTCCTTATTGACTTCTGTACAGTTTATTGACTGGTTCTTTATTGAGTTTTGTATAGTTTATTGACTTGTTCTTTGTTCAGTTTTGTACTGTTTATTGACTGGTTCTTTATTCAGTTTTGTGCAGTTTATTGACAAGTTCTTTATTCAGTTTTGTACAGTTTATTGACTGGTTCTTTATTTAGTTTTGTACAGTTTATTGACTGTTTCTTTATTTAGTTTTGTACAGTTTATTCACTGTTTAGATATTTAGTTTTGTACAGTTTATTAACTGTTTCTTTATTTAGTTTTGTACAGTTTATTGACTGTTTCTTTATTTAGTTTTGTACAGTTTATTGACTGTTTCTATATTTAGTTTTGTACAGTTTATTAACTGTTTCTTTATTTAGTTTTGCACAGTTTATTGACTGTTTCTTTATTTAGTTTGTGTACAACTTATTGACTGGTTCTTTATTTACTTTTGTGCAGTTTATTGACTGTGTCTTTATTTAGTTTTGTACAGTTAATTAACCGTTTCTTAATTTAGTTTTGTACAGTTTATTGACAGGTTCTTTATTCAGTTTTGTAATGTTTATTGACTGGTTCTTTTTTGAGTTTTGTACAGTGTATTGAATGGTTCTTCATTGAGTTTTGTACAGTTTATTTACTGGTTCTTTATTGAGTTTTGTACAGTTTAATGACTGGTTCTTTTTTGAGTTTTGTAGAGTTTATTGACTGGTTCTTTATTCAGTTTTGTACAGTTTATTGACTGGTTTTTTATTGAGTTTGTGTACAGTTTATTGACTGGTTCTTTATTTAGTTTTGTACAGTTTATTGACTGGTTCTTTATTCAGTTTTGTAGAGTTTATTGACTGTTTCTTTATTTAGTTTGTGTACAGTTTATTGACTGGTTCTTTATTTAGTTTTGTACAGTTTTTTGCCTGGTTCTTTATTGAGTTTTGTACAGTTTATTTACTGGTTCTTTAGTGAGTTTTGTACAGTTTATTGACTGGTTCTTTATTGAGTTTTGTACAGTTTATTGACTGTTTGTTTATTTAGTTTTGTCAGTTTATTGACTGTTTCTTTATTTAGTTTTGTACAGTTTATTGGCTGGTTCTTTATTAAGTTTTGTACAGTTTATTGACAGGTTCCTTATTTAGTTTTGTACAGTTTATTGGCTGGTTCTTTATTGAGTTTTGTACAGTTTATTGACTGGTTCTTTATTTAGTTTTTGTACAATTTATTGACTGGTTCTTTATTTAGTTTTGTACAGTTTATTGACTGTTTCTTTATTTAGTTTTGTACAGTTTATTGACTGTTTCTTTATTTAGTTTGTGTACAGTTTATTGACTGGTTCTTTATTTAGTTTTGTACAGTTTTTTGCCTGGTTCTTTATTGAGTTTTGTACAGTTTATTTACTGGTTCTTTAGTGAGTTTTGTACAGTTTATTGACTGGTTCTTTATTTAGTTTTGTGCAGTTTATTGACTGTTTGTTTATTTAGTTTTGTTCAGATTATTGACTGTTTCCTTATTTAGTTTTGTAAAGTTTATTGACTGGTTATTTATTGAGTTTTGTACAGTTTATTGACTGGTTCTTTATTGAGTTTGTGTACAATTTATTGACTGGTTCTTTATTGAATTTTGAACAGTTTACTGACTGGTTCTTTATTGACTTTTTTACAGTTTATTGACTGGTTCTTTATTGAGTTGTGTATAGTTTATTGACTGGTTCTTTATTTAGTTTTGCACATTTTATTGACTGGTTCTTTATTGAGTTTGTGTACAATTTATTGACTGGTTCTTTATTGGGTTTTGTACAGTTTATTCACTGGTTCTTTATTCAGTTTTGTACAGTTTATTGACTGGTTCTTTATTGAGTTTTGTACAGTTTATTGACTGGTTCTTTATTTAGATTTGTAGAGTTTATTGACTGTTTCTTTATTGAGTTTTGTACAGTTTATTGACTGTTTCTTTATTTAGTTTTGTACAGTTTATTCACTGTTTCTTTATTTAGTTTTGTACAGTTTATTGACTGGATCTTTATTGAGTTTTGTAGAGTTTATTGACTGGTTCTTTATTCAGTTTTGTACAGTTTATTGACTGGTTCTTTATTGAGTTTTGTACAGTTTATTGACTGTTTCTTTATTGAGTTTTCTACAGTTTATTGACTGTTTCTTTATTTAGTTTTGTACAGTTTATTGACTGGTTCTTTATTTTTTTTACTCAGTTTATTGACTGGTTCTTTAGTGAGTTTTGTAAAGTTTATTGACTGGTTCTTTATTGAGTTTTGTACAGTTTATTGACTGGTTCTTTATTTTGTTTTGTACAGCTTATTGACTGGTTCCTTATAGACTTTTGCACAGTTTATTGACTGGTTCTTTATTGAGTTTGTGTACAATTTATTGACTGGTTCTTTATTGAGTTTTGTACAGTTTATTCACTGGTTCTTTACTCAGTTTTGTACAGTTTATTGACTGGTTCTTTATTGAGTTTTGTAGTTTATTGACTAGTTCTTTATTTAGATTTGTACAGTTTATTGACTGTTTCTTTATTTAGTTTTGTACAGTTTATTGACTGTTTCTTTATTTAGTTTTGTACTGTTTATTCACTGTTTAGATATTTAGTTTTGTACAGTTTATTAACTGTTTCTTTATTTAGTTTTGTACAGTTTATTGACTGGTTCTTTATTCAGTTTTGTACAGTTTATTGACTATTTATTTATACACTTTTGTACTGTTTATTGACTGTTTCTTTATTGAGTTTTCTACAGTTTATTGACTGTTTCTTTATTTAGTTTTGTACAGTTTATTGACTGGTTCTTTATTTTTTTTACTCAGTTTATTGACTGGTTCTTTAGTGAGTTTTGTAAAGTTTATTGACTGATTCTTTATTGAGTTTTGTACAGTTTATTGACTGGTTCTTTATTTTGTTTTGTACAGCTTATTGACTGGTTCCTTATTGACTTTTGTACAGTTTATTGACTGGTTCTTTATTGAGTTTTGTATAGTTTATTGACTTGTTCTTTGTTCAGTTTTGTACTGTTTATTGACTGGTTCATTATTCAGTTATGTGCAGTTTATTGACAAGGTCTGTATTCAGTTTTGTACAGTTTATTGACTGGTTCTTTATTTAGTTTTGCACAGTTTATTGACTGTTTCTTTATTTAGTTTTGTACAGTTTATTCACTGTTTAGATATTTAGTTTTGTACAGTTTATTCACTGTTTAGATATTTAGTTTTGTACAGTTTATTAACTGTTTCTTTATTTAGTTTTGTACAGTTTATTGACTGTTTCTATATTTAGTTTTGTACAGTTTTTTAACTGTTTCTTTTTTGAGTTTTGTACAGTGTATTGACTGGTTCTTCATTGAGTTTTGTACAGTTTATTTACTGGTTCTTTATTGAGTTTTGTACAGTTTAATGACTGGTTCTTTTTTGAGTTTTGAAGAGTTTATTGACTGGTTCTTTATTCAGTTTTGTACAGTTTATTGACTGGTTTTTTATTGAGTTTGTGTACAATTTATTGACTGGTTCTTTATTTAGTTTTGTACAGTTTATTGACTGGTTCTTTATTCAGTTTTGTACAGTTTATTGACTGTTTCTTTATTTAGTTTGTGTACAGTTTATTGACTGGTTCTTTATTTAGTTTTGTACAGTTTTTTGCCTGGTTCTTTATTGAGTTTTGTACAGTTTATTTACTGGTTCTTTATTGAGTTTTGTACAGTTTATTGACTGGTTCTTTATTGAGTTTTGTACAGTTTATTGACTGTTTGTTTATTTAGTTTTGTTCAGTTTATTGACTGTTTCTTTATTTAGTTTTGTACAGTTTATTGGCTGGTTCTTTATTGAGTTTTGTACAGTTTATTGACTGGTTCTTTATTTAGTTTTGTATAGTTTATTGGCTAGTTCTTTATTCAGTTTTGTACAGTTTATTGACTGGTTCTTTATTTAGTTTTTGTACAATTTATTGACTGGTTGTTTGTTTAGTTTGTGTACAATTTATTGACTGGTTGTTTATTTAGTTTTGTACAGTTTATTGACTGTTTGTTTATTTAGTTTTGTTCAGATTATTGACTGTTTCCTTATTTAGTTTTGTAAAGTTTATTGACTGGTTATTTATTGAGTTTTGTACAGTTTATTGACTGGTTCTTTATTGAGTTTGTGTACAATTTATTGACTGGTTCTTTATTGAATTTTGAACAGTTTACTGACTGGTTCTTTATTGACTTTTTTACAGTTTATTGACTGGTTCTTTATTGAGTTTTGTATAGTTTATTGGCTGGTTCTTTATTTAGTTTTGTACAGTTTATTGACTGGTTCTGTAGTGAGTTTTGTACAGTTTATTGACTGGTTCTTTATTGAGTTGTGTACAGTTTATTGACTGTTTCTTTATTGAGTTTTGTACAGTTTTTTGACTGGTTCTTTATTCAGTTTTGTACAGTTTATTGACTAGTTCTTTATTTAGTTTGTACAGTTTATTGACTAGTTCTTTATTGAGTTTTGTACAGTTTTTTGACTGGTTCTTTATTGAGTTTTGTACAGTTTATTGACTGGTTCTTTATTCAGTTTTGTACAGTTTATTGACTAGTTCTTTATTGAGTTTTGTACAGTTTATTGACTAGTTCTTTATTGAGTTTTGTACAGTTTATTGACTGGTTCTTTATTCAGTTTTGTACAATTTATTGACTGGTTGTTTATTTAGTTTTGTACATTTTATCGACTGTTTGTTTAAATAGTTTTGTTCAGATTATTGACTGTTTCTTTATTTAGTTTTGTAAAGTTTATTGACTGGTTCTTTATTTAGTTTTCTAAAGTTTATTGACTGGTTCTTTATTGAGTTTGTGTACAATTTATTGACGGGTTCTTTATTAAATTTTGTACAGTTTACTGACTGGTTCTTTCTTGACTTTTGTACAGATTTTTGACTGGCTCTTTATTGAGTTTTGTATAGTTTCTTGACTGGTTCTTTATTTAGTTTTGTACAGTTTATTGACTGGTTGTTTATTGATTTTTGTACAGTTTATTGACTGTTTGTTTATTTAGTTTTGTTCAGTTTATTGACTGTTTCTTTATTTAGTTTTGTACAGTTTATTGGCTGGTTCTTTATTGAGTTTTGTACAGTTTATTGACTGGTTCTTTATTGAGTTTTGTGCAGTTTATTGACTGTTTCTTTATTGAGTTTTGTACAGTTTATTGACTGTTTCTTTATTTAGTTTTGTACAGTTTATTGACTGGTTCTGTAGTGAGTTTTGTACAGTTTATTGACTGGTTCTTTATTGAGTTTTGTACAGTTTATTGACTGTTTCTTTATTTAGTTTTGTACAGTTTATTGACTGGTTCTTTATTGAGTTTTGTACAGTTTATTGACTAATTCTTTATTGATTTTGTACAGTTTATTGACTGGTTCTTTTTTGAGTTTGGACAGTTTATTGACTGGTTCTTTATAGAGTTTTGTACAGTTTATTGACTAGTTCTTTGTTCAGTTTTGTACTGTTTATTGACTAGTTCTTTATTTAGTTTTGTACAGTTTATTGACTGGTTCTTTATTAAGTTTTGCACAGTTTATTGACTGGTTCTTTATTTAGTTTTGTACAGTTTATTGACTGTTTCTTTATTTAGTTTTGTACAGTTTATTGACTGTTTCAATATTTAGTTTTGTACAGTTTATTAACTGTTTCTTTATTTAGTTTTGTACAGTTGAATGACTGTTTCTTTATTTAGTTTGTGTACAAATTTATTGACTGGTTCTTTATTTAGTTTTGTACAGTTTATTGACTGTTTCTTCATTTAGTTTTGTACAGTTTATTAACTGTTTCTCTATTTAGTTTTATACAGTTTACTGCCTGGTTCTTTATTGAGTTTTGAACAGTTTACTGCCTGGTTCTTTATTGGGTTTTGTACAGTTTATTGACTTGTTCTTTATTGAGTTTTGTACAGTTTATTGACTGTTTCTTTATTTACTTTTGTACATTTTATTGACTGGTTCTTTATTTAGTTTTGTTCAGTTTATTGACTGTTTCTTTATTGAGTTTTGCATTGTTTATTGACTGATTCTTTATTGAGTTGTGTACAGTTTATTGACTGTTTCTTTATTGAGTTTTGTACAGTTTATTGACTGGTTCTTTATTGAGTTTTGTACAGTTTATTGACTGGTTCTTTATTCAGTTTTGTACAGTTTATTGACTAGTTCTTTATTGAGTTTTGTACAGTTTATTGACTAGTTCTTTATTGAGTTTTGTACAGTTTATTGACTGGTTCTTTATTCAGGTTTGTACAATTTATTGACTCGTTGTTTATTTAGTTTTGTACAGTTTATCGACCGTTTGTTTAAATAGTTTTGTTCAGATTATTGACTGTTTCTTTATTTAGTTTTGTAAAGTTTATTGACTGGTTCTTTATTTAGTTTTCTACAATCTATTGACTGGTTCTTTATTGAGATTGTGTACAATTTATTGACGGGTTCTTTATTAAATTTTGTACAGTTTACTGACTGGTTCTTTCTTGACTTTTGTACAGTTTTTTGACTGGCTCTTTATTGAGTTTTGTACAGTTTATTGACTGTTTCTTTATTTAGTTTTGTACAGTTTATTGACTGGTTCTTTATTTAGTTTTGTACAGTTTAATGACTGGTTCTGTAGTGAGTTTTGTACAGTTTATTGACTGGTTCTTTATTGAGTTTTGTACAGTTTATTGACTGGTTCTTTATTTAGTTTTGTACAGTTTATTGACTGGTTCTTTATTGAGTTTTGTACAGTTTATTGACTAATTCTTTATTGAGTTTTGTACAGTTTATTGACTGGTTCTTTTTTGAGTTTGGACAGTTTATTGACTGGTTCTTTATAGAGTTTTGTACAGTTTATTGACTAGTTCTTTGTTCAGTTTTGTACTGTTTATTGACTAGTTCTTTATTTAGTTTTGTACAGTTTATCGACTGTTTGTTTAAATAGTTTTGTTCAGATTATTGACTGTTTCTTTATTTAATTTTGTAAAGTTTGTTGACTGGTTCTTTATTTAGTTTTCTAAAGTTTATTGACTGGTTCTTTATTGAGTTTGTGTACAATTTATTGACGGGTTCTTTATTAAATTTTGTACAGTTTACTGACTGGTTCTTTCTTGACTTTTGTACAGTTTTTTGACTGGCTCTTTATTGAGTTTTGTATAGTTTCTTGACTGGTTCTTTATTTAGTTTTGTACAGTTTATTGACTGGTTGTTTATTGATTTTTGTACAGTTTATTGACTGTTTGTTTATTTAGTTTTGTTCAGTTTATTGACTGTTTCTTTATTTAGTTTTGTACAGTTTATTGGCTGGTTCTTTATTGAGTTTTGTACAGTTTATTGACTGGTTCTTTATTGAGTTTTGTGCAGTTTATTGACTGTTTCTTTATTGAGTTTTGTACAGTTTATTGACTGTTTCTTTATTTAGTTTTGTACAGTTTATTGACTGGTTCTGTAGTGAGTTTTGTACAGTTTATTGACTGGTTCTTTATTGAGTTTTGTACAGTTTATTGACTGGTTCTTTATTTAGTTTTGTACAGTTTATTGACTGGTTCTTTATTGAGTTTTGTACAGTTTATTGACTAATTCTTTATTGATTTTGTACAGTTTATTGACTGGTTCTTTTTTGAGTTTGGACAGTTTATTGACTGGTTCTTTATAGAGTTTTGTACAGTTTATTGACTAGTTCTTTGTTCAGTTTTGTACTGTTTATTGACTAGTTCTTTATTTAGTTTTGTACAGTTTATTGACTGCTTCTTTATTAAGTTTTGCACAGTTTATTGACTGGTTCTTTATTTAGTTTTGTACAGTTTATTGACTGTTTCTTTATTTAGTTTTGTACAGTTTATTGACTGTTTCAATATTTAGTTTTGTACAGTTTATTAACTGTTTCTTTATTTAGTTTTGTACAGTTTAATGACTGTTTCTTTATTTAGTTTGTGTACAATTTATTGACTGGTTCTTTATTTAGTTTTGTACAGTTTATTGACTGTTTCTTCATTTAGTTTTGTACAGTTTATTAACTGTTTCCTTATTTAGTTTTATACAGTTTACTGCCTGGTTCTTTATTGAGTTTTGAACAGTTTACTGCCTGGTTCTTTATTGGGTTTTGTACAGTTTATTGACTTGTTCTTTATTGAGTTTTGTACAGTTTATTGACTGTTTCTTTATTTAGTTTTTGTACAATTTATTGACTGGTTCTTTATTTATTTTTGTATAGTTTATTGACTGTTTCTTTATTTACTTTTGTACATTTTATTGACTGTTTCTTTATTTAGTTTTGTTCAGTTTATTGACTGTTTCTTTATTGAGTTTTGCATTGTTTATTGACTGATTCTTTATTGAGTTGTGTACAGTTTATTGACTGTTTCTTTATTGAGTTTTGAATAGTTTTTTGACTGGTTCTTTATTGAGTTTTGTACAGTTTATTGACTGGTTCTTTATTCAGTTTTGTACAGTTTATTGACTAGTTCTTTATTGAGTTTTGTACAGTTTATTGACTAGTTCTTTATTGAGTTTTGTACAGTTTATTGACTGGTTCTTTATTCAGTTTTGTACAATTTATTGACTCGTTGTTTATTTAGTTTTGTACAGTTTATTGACTGTTTGTTTAAATAGTTTTGTTCAGATTATTGACTGTTTCTTTATTTAGTTTTGTAAAGTTTATTGACTGGTTCTTTATTTAGTTTTCTACAGTCTATTGACTGGTTCTTTATTGAGATTGTGTACAATTTATTGACGGGTTCTTTATTAAATTTTGTACAGTTTACTGACTGGTTCTTTCTTGACTTTTGTACAGTTTTTTGACTGGCTCTTTATTGAATTTTGTACAGTTTATTGACTGTTTCTTTATTTAGTTTTGTACAGTTTATTGACTGGTTCTTTATTTAGTTTTGTACAGTTTATTGACTGGTTCTGTAGTGAGTTTTGTACAGTTTATTGACTGGTTCTTTATTGAGTTTTGTACAGTTTATTGACTGGTTCTTTATTTAGTTTTGTACAGTTTATTGACTGGTTCTTTATTGAGTTTTGTACAGTTTATTGACTAATTCTTTATTGAGTTTTGTACAGTTTATTGACTGGTTCTTTTTTGAGTTTGGACAGTTTATTGACTGGTTCTTTATAGAGTTTTGTACAGTTTATTGACTAGTTCTTTGTTCAGTTTTGTACTGTTTATTGACTAGTTCTTTATTTAGTTTTGTACAGTTTATCGACTGTTTGTTTAAATAGTTTTGTTCAGATTATTGACTGTTTCTTTATTTAGTTTTGTAAAGTTTATTGACTGGTTCTTTATTTAGTTTTCTCAAGTTTATTGACTGGTTCTTTATTGAGTTTGTGTACAATTTATTGACGGGTTCTTTATTAAATTTTGTACAGTTTACTGACTGGTTCTTTCTTGACTTTTGTACAGTTTTTTGACTGGCTCTTTATTGAGTTTTGTATAGTTTGTCGACTGGTTCTTTATTTAGTTTTGTACAGTTTATTGACTGGTTGTTTATTGATTTTTGTACAGTTTATTGACTGTTTGTTTATTTAGTTTTGTTCAGTTTATTGACTGTTTCTTTATTTAGTTTTGTACAGTTTATTGGCTGGTTCTTTATTGAGTTTTCTAAAGTTTATTGACTGGTTCTTTATTGAGTTTGTGTACAATTTATTGACGGGTTCTTTATTAAATTTTGTACAGTTTACTGACTGGTTCTTTCTTGACTTTTGTACAGTTTTTTGACTGGCTCTTTATTGAGTTTTGTATAGTTTCTTGACTGGTTCTTTATTTAGTTTTGTACAGTTTATTGACTGGTTGTTTATTGATTTTTGTACAGTTTATTGACTGTTTGTTTATTTAGTTTTGTTCAGTTTATTGACTGTTTCTTTATTTAGTTTTGTACAGTTTATTGGCTGGTTCTTTATTGAGTTTTGTACAGTTTATTGACTGGTTCTTTATTGAGTTTTGTGCAGTTTATTGACTGTTTCTTTATTGAGTTTTGTACAGTTTATTGACTGTTTCTTTATTTAGTTTTGTACAGTTTATTGACTGGTTCTGTAGTGAGTTTTGTACAGTTTATTGACTGATTCTTTATTGAGTTTTGTACAGTTTATTGACTGGTTCTTTATTTAGTTTTGTACAGTTTATTGGCTGGTTCTTTATTGAGTTTTGTACAGTTTATTGACTAATTCTTTATTGATTTTGTACAGTTTATTGACTGGTTCTTTTTTGAGTTTGGACAGTTTATTGACTGGTTCTTTATAGAGTTTTGTACAGTTTATTGACTAGTTCTTTGTTCAGTTTTGTACTGTTTATTGACTAGTTCTTTATTTAGTTTTGTACAGTTTATTGACTGGTTCTTTATTAAGTTTTGCACAGTTTATTGACTGGTTCTTTATTTAGTTTTGTACAGTTTATTGACTGTTTCTTTATTTAGTTTTGTACAGTTTATTGACTGTTTCAATATTTAGTTTTGTACAGTTTATTAACTGTTTCTTTATTTAGTTTTGTACAGTTTAATGACTGTTTCTTTATTTAGTTTGTGTACAATTTATTGACTGGTTCTTTATTTAGTTTTGTACAGTTTATTGACTGTTTCTTCATTTAGTTTTGTACAGTTTACTGCCTGGTTCTTTATTGAGTTTTGAACAGTTTACTGCCTGGTTCTTTATTGGGTTTTGTACAGTTTATTGACTTGTTCTTTATTGAGTTTTGTACAGTTTATTGACTGTTTCTTTATTTAGTTTTTGTACAATTTATTGACTGGTTCTTTATTTAGTTTTGTATAGTTTATTGACTGTTTCTTTATTTACTTTTGTACATTTTATTGACTGTTTCTTTATTTAGTTTTGTTCAGTTTATTGACTGTTTCTTTATTGAGTTTTGCATTGTTTATTGACTGATTCTTTATTGAGTTTTGTACAGTTTATTGACTGTTTCTTTATTGAGTTTTGTACAGTTTTTTGACTGGTTCTTTATTGAGTTTTGTACAGTTTATTGACTGGTTCTTTATTCAGTTTTGTACAGTTTATTGACTTTTTCTTTATTGAGTTTTGTACAGTTTATTGACTAGTTCTTTATTGAGTTTTGTACAGTTTATTGACTGGTTCTTTATTCAGTTTTGTACAATTTATTGACTGGTTGTTTATTTAGTTTTGTACAGTTTATCGACTGTTTGTTTAAATAGTTTTGTTCAGATTATTGACTGTTTCTCTATTTAGTTTTGTAAAGTTTATTGACTGGTTCTTTATTTAGTTTTCTACAGTCTATTGACTGGTTCTTTATTGAGATTGTGTACAATTTATTGACGGGTTCTTTATTAAATTTTGTACAGTTTACTGACTGGTTCTTTCTTGACTTTTGTACAGTTTTTTGACTGGCTCTTTATTGAGTTTTGTACAGTTTATTGACTGTTTCTTTATTTAGTTTTGTACAGTTTATTGACTGGTTCTTTATTTAGTTTTGTACAGTTTATTGACTGGTTCTGTAGTGAGTTTTGTACAGTTTATTGACTGGTTCTTTATAGAGTTTTGTACAGTTTATTGACTGGTTCTTTATTTAGTTTTGTACAGTTTATTGACTGGTTCTTTATTGAGTTTTGTACAGTTTATTGACTAATTCTTTATTGAGTTTTGTACAGTTTATTGACTGGTTCTTTTTTGAGTTTGGACAGTTTATTGACTGGTTCTTTATAGAGTTTTGTACAGTTTATTGACTAGTTCTTTGTTCAGTTTTGTACTGTTTATTGACTAGTTCTTTATTTAGTTTTGTACAGTTTATTGACTGGTTCTTTATTCAGTTTTGCACAGTTTATTGACTGGTTCTTTATTTAGTTTTGTACAGTTTATTGACTGTTTCTTTATTTAGTTTTGTACAATTTATTGACTGTTTCAATATTTAGTTTTGTACAGTTTATTAACTGTTTCTTTGTTTAGTTTTGTACAGTTTAATGACTGTTTCTTTATTTAGTTTGTGTACAATTTATTGACTGGTTCTTTATTTAGTTTTGTTCAGTTTATTGATTGTTTCTTCATTTAGTTTTGTACAGTTTATTAACTGTTTCTTTATTTAGTTTTATACAGTTTACTGCCTGGTTCTTTATTGAGTTTTGAACAGTTTATTGACTGGTTCTTTATTCAGTTTTGTACAGTTTATTGACTGGTTCGTTATAGAGTTTTGTACATTTTTATTGACTGTTTCTTTATTGAGTTTTGCATTGTTTATTGACTGGTTCTTTATTGAGTTGTGTACAGTTTATTGACTGTTTCTTTATTGAGTTTTGTACAGTTTTTTGACTGGTTCTTTATTGAGTTTTGTACAGTTTATTGACTGGTTCTTTATTCAGTTTTGTACAGTTTATTGACTAGTTCTTTATTGAGTTTTGTACAGTTTATTGACTAGTTCTTTATTGAGTTTTGTATAGTTTATTGACTGGTTCTTTATTCAGTTTTGTACATTTTATTGACTGGTTGTTTATTTAGTTTTGTACAGTTTATCGACTGTTTGTTTAAATAGTTTTGTGATTATTGACTGTTTCTTTATTTAGTTTTGTAAAGTTTATTGACTGGTTCTTTATTTAGTTTTCTACAGTTTATTGACTGGTTTATTATTGAGTTTGTGTACAATTTATTGACGGGTTCTTTATTAAATTTTGTACACTTTACTGACTGGTTCTTTCTTGACTTTTGTACAGTTTTTTGACTGGCTCTTTATTGAGTTTTGTATAGTTTCTTGACTGGTTCTTTATTTAGTTTTGTACAGTTTATTGACTGGTTGTTTATTGAGTTTTGTACAGTTTATTGACTGTTTGTTTATTTAGTTTTGTTCAGTTTATTGACTGTTTCTTTATTTTGTTTTGTACAGTTTATTGGCTGGTTATTTATTGAGTTTTGTACAGTTTATTGCCTGGTTCTTTATTTAGTTTTTGTACAATTTATTGACTGGTTCTTTATTTAGTTTGTGTACAATTTATTGACTGGTTGTTTATTTAGTTTTGTACAGTTTATTGACTGATTGTTTATTTAGTTTTGTTCAGATTATTGACTGTTTCCTTATTTAGTTTTGTAAAGTTTATTGACTGGTTATTTATTGAGTTTTGTTCAGTTTATTGACTGGTTCTTTATTGAGTTTGTGTACAATTTATTGACTGGTTCTTTATTGAATTTTGTACAGTTTACTGACTGGTTCTTTATTGACTTTTTTACAGTTTATTGACTGGTTATTTATTGAGTTTTGTATAGTTTATTGACTGGTTCTTTATTTAGTTTTGCACAGTTTATTGACTGGTTCTTTATTCAGTTTTGTACAATTTATTGACTGGTTGTTTATTTAGTTTTGTACAGTTTATCGACTGTTTGTTTAAATAGTTTTGTTCAGATTATGGCTGTTTCTTTATTTAGTTTTGTAAAGTTTATTGACTGGTTCTTTATTTAGTTTTCTACAGTTTATTGACTGGTTCTTTATTGAGTTTGTGTACAATTTATTGACGGGTTCTTTATTAAATTTTGTACAGTTTACTGACTGGTTCTTTCTTGACTTTTGTACAGTTTTTTGACTGGCTCTTTATTGAGTTTTGTATAGTTTCTTGACTGGTTCTTTATTTAGTTTTGTACAGTTTATTGACTGGTTGTTTATTGAGTTTTGTACAGTTTATTGACTGTTTGTTTATTTAGTTTTGTTCAGTTTATTGACTGTTTCTTTATTTAGTTTTGTACAGTTTATTGGCTGGTTCTTTATTTAGTTTTGTACAGTTTATTGACTGGTTCTGTAGTGAGTTTTGTACAGTTTATTGACTGGTTCTTTATTGAGTTTTGTACAGTTTATTGACTGGTTCTTTATTTAGTTTTGTACAGTTTATTGACTGGTTCTTTATTGAGTTTTGTACAGTTTATTGACTAATTCTTTATTGAGTTTTGTACAGTTTATTGACTGGTTCTTTTTTGAGTTTGTACAGTTTATTGACTGTTTCTTTATTTAGTTTTGTACAGTTTATTGACTGGTTCTTTATTTAGTTTTGTACAGTTTATTGACTGGTTCTGTAGTGAGTTTTGTACAGTTTATTGACTGGTTCTTTATAGAGTTTTGTACAGTTTATTGACTGGTTCTTTATTTAGTTTTGTACAGTTTATTGACTGGTTCTTTATTGAGTTTTGTACAGTTTATTGACTAATTCTTTATTGAGTTTTGTACAGTTTATTGACTGGTTCTTTTTTGAGTTTGGACAGGTTATTGACTGGTTCTTTATAGAGTTTTGTACAGTTTATTGACTAGTTCTTTGTTCAGTTTTGTACTGTTTATTGACTAGTTCTTTATTTAGTTTTGTACAGTTTATTGACTGGTTCTTTATTCAGTTTTGCACAGTTTATTGACTGGTTCTTTATTTAGTTTTGTACAGTTTATTGACTGTTTCTTTATTTAGTTTTGTACAATTTATTGACTGTTTCAATATTTAGTTTTGTACAGTTTATTAACTGTTTCTTTGTTTAGTTTTGTACAGTTTAATGACTGTTTCTTTATTTAGTTTGTGTACAATTTATTGACTGGTTCTTTATTTAGTTTTGTTCAGTTTATTGACTGTTTCTTCATTTAGTTTTGTACAGTTTATTAACTGTTTCTTTATTTAGTTTTATACAGTTTACTGCCTGGTTCTTTATTGAGTTTTGAACAGTTTATTGACTGGTTCTTTATTCAGTTTTGTACAGTTTATTGACTGGTTCGTTATAGAGTTTTGTACATTTTTATTGACTGTTTCTTTATTGAGTTTTGCATTGTTTATTGACTGGTTCTTTATTGAGTTGTGTACAGTTTATTGACTGTTTCTTTATTGAGTTTTGTACAGTTTTTTGACTGGTTCTTTATTGAGTTTTGTACAGTTTATTGACTGGTTCTTTATTGAGTTTTGTACAGTTTATTGACTAGTTCTTTATTGAGTTTTGTACAGTTTATTGACTAGTTCTTTATTGAGTTTTGTATAGTTTATTGACTGGTTCTTTATTCAGTTTTGTACATTTTATTGACTGGTTGTTTATTTAGTTTTGTACAGTTTATCGACTGTTTGTTTAAATAGTTTTGTGATTATTGACTGTTTCTTTATTTAGTTTTGTAAAGTTTATTGACTGGTTCTTTATTTAGTTTTCTACAGTTTATTGACTGGTTTATTATTGAGTTTGTGTACAATTTATTGACGGGTTCTTTATTAAATTTTGTACACTTTACTGACTGGTTCTTTCTTGACTTTTGTACAGTTTTTTGACTGGCTCTTTATTGAGTTTTGTATAGTTTCTTGACTGGTTCTTTATTTAGTTTTGTACAGTTTATTGACTGGTTGTTTATTGAGTTTTGTACAGTTTATTGACTGTTTGTTTATTTAGTTTTGTTCAGTTTATTGACTGTTTCTTTATTTAGTTTTGTACAGTTTATTGGCTGGTTATTTATTGAGTTTTGTACAGTTTATTGCCTGGTTCTTTATTTAGTTTTTGTACAATTTTTTGACTGGTTCTTTATTTAGTTTGTGTACAATTTATTGACTGGTTGTTTATTTAGTTTTGTACAGTTTATTGACTGATTGTTTATTTAGTTTTGTTCAGATTATTGACTGTTTCCTTATTTAGTTTTGTAAAGTTTATTGACTGGTTATTTATTGAGTTTTGTTCAGTTTATTGACTGGTTCTTTATTGAGTTTGTGTACAATTTATTGACTGGTTCTTTATTGAATTTTGTACAGTTTACTGACTGGTTCTTTATTGACTTTTTTACAGTTTATTGACTGGTTATTTATTGAGTTTTGTATAGTTTATTGACTGGTTCTTTATTTAGTTTTGCACAGTTTATTGACTGGTTCTTTATTCAGTTTTGTACAATTTATTGACTGGTTGTTTATTTAGTTTTGTACAGTTTATCGACTGTTTGTTTAAATAGTTTTGTTCAGATTATGGCTGTTTCTTTATTTAGTTTTGTAAAGTTTATTGACTGGTTCTTTATTTAGTTTTCTACAGTTTATTGACTGGTTCTTTATTGAGTTTGTGTACATTTTATTGACGGGTTCTTTATTAAATTTTGTACAGTTTACTGACTGGTTCTTTCTTGACTTTTGTACAGTTTTTTGACTGGCTCTTTATTGAGTTTTGTATAGTTTCTTGACTGGTTCTTTATTTAGTTTTGTACAGTTTATTGACTGGTTGTTTATTGAGTTTTGTACAGTTTATTGACTGTTTGTTTATTTAGTTTTGTTCAGTTTATTGACTGTTTCTTTATTTAGTTTTGTACAGTTTATTGGCTGGTTCTTTATTTAGTTTTGTACAGTTTATTGACTGGTTCTGTAGTGAGTTTTGTACAGTTTATTGACTGGTTCTTTATTGAGTTTTGTACAGTTTATTGACTGGTTCTTTATTTAGTTTTGTACAGTTTATTGACTGGTTCTTTATTGAGTTTTGTACAGTTTATTGACTAATTCTTTATTGAGTTTTGTACAGTTTATTGACTGGTTCTTTTTTGAGTTTGGACAGTTTATTGACTGGTTCTTTATAGAGTTTTGTACAGTTTATTGACTAGTTCTTTGTTCAGTTTTGTACTGTTTATTGACAAGTTCTTTATTTAGTTTTGTACAGTTTATTGACTGGTTCTTTATTCAGTTTTGCACAGTTTATTGACTGGTTCTTTATTTAGTTTTGTACAGTTAATTGACTGTTTCTTTATTTAGTTTTGTACAGTTTATTGACTGTTTCAATATTTAGTTTTGTACAGTTTATTAACTGTTTCTTTATTTAGTTTTGTACAGTTTAATGACTGTTTCTTTATTTAGTTTGTGTACAATTTATTGACTGGTTCTTTATTTAGTTTTGTACAGTTTATTGACTGTTTCTTCATTTAGTTTTGTACAGTTTATTAACTGTTTCTTTATTTAGTTTTATACAGTTTACTGCCTGGTTCTTTATTGAATTTTGTACAGTTTACTGACTGGTTCTTTATTGACTTTTTTACAGTTTATTGACTGGTTATTTATTGAGTTTTGTATAGTTTATTGACTGGTTCTTTATTTAGTTTTGCACAGTTTATTGACTGGTTCTTTATTCAGTTTTGTACAATTTATTGACTGGTTGTTTATTTAGTTTTGTACAGTTTATCGACTGTTTGTTTAAATAGTTTTGTTCAGATTATGGCTGTTTCTTCATTTAGTTTTGTACAGTTTATTAACTGTTTCTTTATTTAGTTTTATACAGTTTACTGCCTGGTTCTTTATTGAGTTTTGAACAGTTTATTAACTGGTTCTTTATTCAGTTTTGTACAGTTTATTGACTGGTTCGTTATAGAATTTTGTACAGTTTTATTGACTGTTTCTTTATTGAGTTTTGCATTGTTTATTGACTGATTCTTTATTGAGTTGTGTACAGTTTATTGACTGTTTCTTTATTGAGTTTTGTACAGTTTTTTGACTGGTTCTTTATTGAGTTTTGTACAGTTTATTGACTGGTTCTTTATTCAGTTTTGTACAGTTTATTGACTGGTTCTTTATTGAGTTTTGTACAGTTTATTGACTAGTTCTTTATTGAGTTTTGTACAGTTTATTGACTGGTTCTTTATTTAGTTTTGTACAGTTTATTGACTGTTTCTTCATTTAGTTTTGTACAGTTTATTAACTGTTTCTTTATTTAGTTTTATACAGTTTACTGCCTGGTTCTTTATTGAGTTTTGTACAGTTTATTGACTGGTTCTTTATTCAGTTTTGTACAGTTTATTGACTGGTTCGTTATAGAGTTTTGTACAGTTTTATTGACTGTTTCTTTATTGAGTTTTGCATTGTTTATTGACTGATTCTTTATTGAGTTGTGTACAGTTTATTGACTGTTTCTTTATTGAGTTTTGTACAGTTTTTTGACTGGTTCTTTATTGAGTTTTGTACAGTTTATTGACTGGTTCTTTATTCAGTTTTGTACAGTTTATTGACTAGTTCTTTATTGAGTTTTGTACAGTTTATTGACTAGTTCTTTATTGAGTTTTGTACAGTTTATTGACTGGTTCTTTATTCAGTTTTGTACAATTTATTGACTGGTTGTTTATTTAGTTTTGTACAGTTTATCGACTGTTTGTTTAAATAGTTTTGTTTAGATTATTGACTGTTTCTTTATTTAGTTTTGTAAAGTTTATTGACTGGTTCTTTATTTAGTTTTCTACAGTTTATTGACTTGTTCTTTATTGAGTTTGTGTACAATTTATTGACGGGTTCTTTATTAAATTTTGTACAGTTTACTGAATGGTTCTTTCTTGACTTTTGTACAGTTTTTTGACTGGACCTTTATTGAGTTTTGTATAGTTTCTTGACTGGTTCTTTATTTAGTTTTGTACAGTTTATTGACTGGTTGTTTATTGAGTTTTGAACAGTTTATTGACTGTTTGTTTATTTAGTTTTGTTCAGTTTATTGACTGTTTCTTTATTTAGTTTTGTACACTTTATTGGCTGGTTATTTATTGAGTTTTGTACAGTTAATTGACTGGTTCTTTATTTAGTTTTTGTACAATTTATTGACTGGTTCTTTATTTAGTTTGTGTACAATTTATTGACTGGTTGTTTATTTAGTTTTGTACAGTTTATTGACTGTTTGTTTATTTAGTTTTGTTCAGATTATTGACTGTTTCCTTATTTAGTTTTGTAAAGTTTATTGACTGGTTATTTATTAAGTTTTGTACAGTTTATTGACTGGTTATTTATTGAGTTTGTGTACAATTTATTGACTGGTTCTTTATTGAATTTTGTACAGTTTACTGACTGGTTCTTTATTTACTTTTTTACAGTTTATTGACTGGTTTTTTATTGAGTTTTGTATAGTTTATTGACTGGTTCTTTATTTAGTTTTGCACAGTTTATTGACTGGTTCTTTATTGAGTTTTGTACAGTTTATTGACTGGTTCTTTATTTAGTTTTGTACAGTTTATTGACTGTTTCTTTATTGAGTGTTGTACAGTTTATTGACTGTTTCTTTATTTAGTTTTGTACAGTTTATTCACTGTTTCTTTATTTAGTTTTGTACCGTTTATTGACTGGTTCTTTATTAAGTTTTGTACAGTTTATTGACTGGTTCTTTATTGAGTTTTGTACAGTTTATTGACTGGTTCTTTATTGAGTTTTGTACAGTTTATTGACTGTTTCTTTATTGAGTTTTGTACAGTTTATTGACTGTTTCTTTATTTAGTTTTGTACAGTTTATTGACTGGTTCTTTATTTGTTTTACTCAGTTTATTGACTGGTTCTTTAGTGAGTTTTGTAAAGTTTATTGACTGGTTCTTTATTGAGTTTTGTACAGTTTATTGACTGGTTCTTTATTTTGTTTTGTACAGTTTTTTGACTGGTTCTTTATTGAGTTTTGTACAGTTTATTGACTGGTTCTTTATTCAGTTTTGTACAGTTTATTGACTGGTTCTTTATTCAGTTTTGTACAGTTTATTGACTGTTTCTTTATTGAGTTTTGCATTGTTTATTGACTGATTCTTTATTGAGTTGTGTACAGTTTATTGACTGTTTCTTTATTGAGTTTTGTGCAGTTTTTTGACTGGTTCTTTATTGAGTTTTGTACAGTTTATTGACTGGTTCTTTATTCAGTTTTGTACAGTTTATTGACTAGTTCTTCATTGAGTTTTGTACAGTTTATTGACTAGTTCTTTATTGAGTTTTGTACAGTTTATTGACTGGTTCTTTATTCAGTTTTGTACAATTTATTGACTGGTTGTTTATTTAGTTTTGTACAGTTTATCGACTGTTTGTTTAAATAGTTTTGTTTAGATTATTGACTGTTTCTTTATTTAGTTTTGTAAAGTTTATTGACTTGTTCTTTATTTAGTTTTCTACAGTTTATTGACTGGTTCTTTATTGAGTTTGTGTACAATTTATTGACGGGTTCTTTATTAAATTTTGTACAGTTTACTGAATGGTTCTTTCTTGACTTTTGTACAGTTTTTTGACTGGCCCTTTATTGAGTTTTGTATAGTTTCTTGACTGGTTCTTTATTTAGTTTTGTACAGTTTATTGACTGGTTGTTTATTGAGTTTTGAACAGTTTATTGACTGTTTGTTTATTTAGTTTTGTTCATTTTATTGACTGTTTCTTTATTTAGTTTTGTACACTTTATTGGCTGGTTATTTATTGAGTTTTGTACAGTTAATTGACTGGTTCTTTATTTAGTTTTTGTACAATTTATTGACTGGTTCTTTATTTAGTTTGTGTACAATTTATTGACTGGTTGTTTATTTAGTTTTGTACAGTTTATTGACTGTTTGTTTATTTAGTTTTGTTCAGATTATTGACTGTTTCCTTATTTAGTTTTGTAAAGTTTATTGACTGGTTATTTATTGAGTTTTGTACAGTTTATTGACTGGTTATTTATTGAGTTTGTGTACAATTTATTGACTGGTTCTTTATTGAATTTTGTACAGTTTACTGACTGGTTCTTTATTTACTTTTTTACAGTTTATTGACTGGTTTTTTATTGAGTTTTGTATAGTTTATTGACTGGTTCTTTATTTAGTTTTGCACAGTTTATTGACTGGTTCTTTATTGAGTTTTGTACAGTTTATTGACTGGTTCTTTATTTAGTTTTGTACAGTTTATTGACTGTTTCTTTATTGAGTGTTGTACAGTTTATTGACTGTTTCTTTATTTAGTTTTGTACAGTTTATTCACTGTTTCTTTATTTAGTTTTGTACAGTTTATTGACTGGTTCTTTATTAAGTTTTGTACAGTTTATTGACTGGTTCTTTATTGAGTTTTGTACAGTTTATTGACTGGTTCTTTATTGAGTTTTGTACAGTTTATTGACTGTTTCTTTATTGAGTTTTGTACAGTTTATTGACTAGTTCTTTATTTAGTTTTGTACAGTTTATTGACTGGTTCTTTATTTGTTTTACTCAGTTTATTGACTGGTTCTTTAGTGAGTTTTGTAAAGTTTATTGACTGGTTCTTTATTGAGTTTTGTACAGTTTATTGACTGGTTCTTTATTTTGTTTTGTACAGTTTATTGACTGGTTCCTTATTGACTTCTGTACAGTTTATTGACTGGTTCTTTATTGAGTTTTGTATAGTTTATTGACTTGTTCTTTGTTCAGTTTTGTACTGTTTATTGACTGGTTCTTTATTCAGTTTTGTGCAGTTTATTGACAAGTTCTTTATTCAGTTTTGTACAGTTTATTGACTGGTTCTTTATTTAGTTTTGTACAGTTTATTGACTGTTTCTTTATTTAGTTTTGTACAGTTTATTCACTGTTTAGATATTTAGTTTTGTACAGTTTATTGACTGGTTCTTTATTGAGTTTTGTACTGTTTATTGACTGTTTCTTTATTTAGTTTTGTACAGTTTATTGACTGTTTCTATATTTAGTTTTGTACAGTTTATTAACTGTTTCTTTATTTAGTTTTGCACAGTTTATTGACTGTTTCTTTATTTAGTTTGTGTACAACTTATTGACTGGTTCTTTATTTACTTTTGTGCAGTTTATTGACTGTGTCTTTATTTAGTTTTGTACAGTTAATTAACCGTTTCTTAATTTAGTTTTGTACAGTTTATTGACAGGTTCTTTATTCAGTTTTGTAATGTTTATTGACTGGTTCTTTTTTGAGTTTTGTACAGTGTATTGAATGGTTCTTCATTGAGTTTTGTACAGTTTATTTACTGGTTCTTTATTGAGTTTTGTACAGTTTAATGACTGGTTCTTTTTTGAGTTTTGTAGAGTTTATTGACTGGTTCTTTATTCAGTTTTGTACAGTTTATTGACTGGTTTTTTATTGAGTTTGTGTACAATTTATTGACTGGTTCTTTATTTAGTTTTGTACAGTTTATTGACTGGTTCTTTACTCAGTTTTGTACAGTTTATTGACTGTTTCTTTATTTAGTTTGTGTACAGTTTATTGACTGGTTCTTTATTTA